>UZAF01019368.1:4217-24576 GCA_900617895.1 Haemonchus placei | reverse complement strand
GAGTTGTTCACCCATAAGACCCCTCTCTGTTTCCAAACTGATTCTCGTTACCCTACCTCCCCGTACCAGTACTTTGTTTGTAAGCCCAGTAGTACAACCTCGACTCCCTTTCCCCTCTCATCGAAATTTGACCCTGATTGCACGGCAGGTTTCAAGGACCACCCCTTGGCAGAACAAACTAATCTAACTCCTCTGCAGGGCCCTTTTATTTCTAATCGATCTACCACCAGAACAAGCCGAAGCCGCCGAACCGAGAGGGGCTCTATTATATTCGATGCTTTTTAATACTCGTAGAACAGACCTTCAAAAAAAGCTGTCGGAAGCAGGTGCCACACCACATGTTCTGCGTATGAAAAGAAAGCCCATGAACTGGTTAATAAGTATCAGATCCGACAGACTCCCGAAGACAGCAGAAAGCCATTAATCTCAGGATAAATGGGAGAGACGGTGATGCACGAGCACAAAGTCGCTTATACCGACGAATGCTATTTTTAACTAGCACTGGCTAAGGTCTAAAAAACAAGCGTACGGTCAGTTACCCACGAAATATCAAAATCACCACAAATGTCAACAATTTCCAAAATGAACATTGCTAAGGCCTTTCCGACGCTCAAACCATTTTCTTAGTCTGTGCCCCTGTGGGTCCCTCCAAAAGCATCTGTAACGTACCGCTCCTGACTTGGGAAGTTTGAGATAGATCTCCAGGTTGAAAGCCATGATGCTAAGTTTCCCAGAAAAGTCCTCAGTACTTCATAAAAAAAAAANTGAATGAAGGTGGAGTAACCACGAATCCACCTAACAGTTTGTAGAAATAAAGTCTGTCCGAATAAATTGGAACCCCACAAATTATATGTATGGTGGTAACTCTAGATCCATCGATCAACTTTTCAGAGCAAATACAGGACAAACAGAAAATGAAGTCTGTTTCAAAAACAAATTGTAGGGATCACTTCCAAGTGCAAGTTCACGTCAATAATTTTGTAAGACAACTAACCTTTTGTGCATTTAGGTAGAGTAGGGATAGTATCAAATAGACGATAGGGCTCCTGCTTTGACGTTTACAAGCAGTAATGAAGGATAAAACAATTCCAATAAGACAGAGCAACTGAAGGGCTCGTGATGGGACGAGGTTCAAGTATCGATACATTGATAGTAGAATCGGGAAAGAACATTCCCAAATGGGGCCATCTGAAATGGAGTACGGTCTTGCGATACAACCATTGTAACATCGAAAACATAACAGAGTGATATGATACTCAGGTAAGATTCTCATCCGTACGCACATGTAGGGTTAATTTCATCAAAACTGGTGCGAAAAATGCGAATGTAAAGTTTTAGGTAGCAGCCAGGATTTTAATGCGGAGCCGCCCACGACCAGGAACTCATCAAGGGAAACTTTGGAAACATGCTTTGACTTTACGTTCTTGATGAGGCCTCGGTAGTGTAAGGGACAAAGAGCATGTTGCCAGAAAAGCTCAAGTACGAGTTCGACTCCCGCCCGAGGCCAAATCTCGCTTTCCCCCTAAGTGTCCAACCTTGTGAGACTTTGAAAACATTTTGGATCAGTGCTACCAAGCCCCAAATTAAATGGATGCAAAGCCATAATAAACGAACTAGCCCCACCCCTCGACCTGTGTGGGCTCCAACTGCCACCGGCTTCACGCCGTTCTTTACTGTTGCCTTTATAACATCTGGCCGGGTCTCTATATTAGCACCTAACAAATATGTAGGTATGTCATGCCAAAATTCTCCGAGAGCCGAACATGGCAATCTTTCACTTTTTTCTTGAACCCTTTTTCGCTTGGCTGCTCCCAGTCTACTGGCAGAACAGATATCACCAGGCGTAACCCAAAATTAGGCATCATAAGTGACCTAAGATTGGCACATTTTACGTGGCACCCTAGTAACAGTAATGAATAACAAGTTAACAGCACCGACTCTATTACCAAAAGGCGAAAATCTGAACGAGAAATGAATGCACACAACAAGAAATCTAATGCATAGCATCGCCGCAAAGATGGCGCGTAAAAAACCGACCAATCAATAACACCGACTCTCTGACCGGTTATGAAAGCCAATACTACTGAAGGCAATAAAAATCAATCGATTTGAAGGTGACCTTACCAAAATCCAATTTCGGTGCCACAGGAATGAGGCCATTTTCACCATATAAGCCTGAAAATGAAGTAAAAGTCTTCTGCTGGGCAACATGTTCAGAAAATGAGGGGCCTTTTAAAGTTTCAAAGCTTTTTGTTTTCATCAGTAATGGTCTTCCAAAATTGATCGACCTTTTCTCCAACTTGGGTGTTAAAAAGTTACAAAATCACAAGAAAGAGCATGAAGTGACCGGTGGAAGTAAAGTAACTAGTAATATATCCAAAATGCCACAAAGAAGCACAACAGTATCAGGATACGAACGTACCAGGAATTTGCCAGTAAAGCGATGAGAATGCAATCAAAAAGATCAGCGATTGACTGCATAGTAGAATATGTTTGACCGTTAATCGATCACAACTCAAGAACGATGGCGGAGGCTGGTAGCCCATTGCAAAAGTCAACAGGAACTTTGGACACTATCGTATGAGGAGGTGGTAACTAAATGGTTTCATTGTAATAGAATACATAAAAGAAACCGCCACTTGAGAAAAAGCCAGTTGTAAGAATGCGGTTGCGTGGCCAACACTGGACGCCAGAGAAACAGAGTATGATGCAAAGTGCAACTTTCCCAGCGTTCAGTCATCAGGAACGTGCATTACAGGAAAATTCGTGTATTCCATACTTTACGCATCGAATGGTCAAAGCATAGAACCTGTAGTCCCATATGATGCAACCATTTTCGCAGTCTGCGCGTACCGGTCGGGACGCGTCATCGGGTCGCTTCGCTGAAACTAGGTCGCCGCGCGCGCGGCGGCCTTCGATGCAAGCGTGGGAACCCTTTTGCATTAATCTCTAAAAATTAGAGTATCCCAAATGGGCCCGCCGAAGTCACGATGGACACAAGAATCTAGTTTCAACAAGGTGACCGTCACGTAGCCCATCTCGATCTATACCACTAATTTTGCAGTCGCAGGATTCTGTGGTAGAGTAACCAGGATAAAAGAGACACCAAATAACCAAGAGAAGGCGATATGTATATGATGTGCCCAACCTTCAATCAGTGAAAGCAGTTTCGCCAAAAAGATTGGGTCGGGACCTTATTCGCGACTGTAACCCCATATAAGCTGACAAGAATAATTTTAAGAGTAAGTTACTCCCAATCAGAATTATGGCCACATTTGTATGTTAGCCTATGAAAAGCTCAGCGTTCCTAGGATCGCAAAAGGCCATTACCAGCATGGATCAAGGCTTGGCTGACATTAGTGAGTAGCTGGGATTTGAACCCGTGACCATGCGTGCGATGACAGCGCCTTTTACATCATCTCGTCCTTTTATACCGAAGGGTAATCAAAACAAGGCTTTTGACATCAATTTTTTTAACAGAAGAAATAGAATAGTTTATAATAACGATGCACAAAATCTGGCACGAAGCCAGTACCAAAAAAACCTTATCACACCTGATACTAACTCATATGAAGACTTCTTAAATAAAGAGTCCAAAGGTTGACGTCAATCAATACCGTTTCAGGATGCGCCATGCTCTCGACTTCCATTCGAAATCGTGGTAGAGCTTTGAATGCGTATGTGACCCATACTGCTTACGTTGGGCAGCTAATGGACAAGTCCGTTCTTTCACTCTTCCAAACAACTCCCGTACCAAATGACCGACCCTGATGGTATGGAAGGCTTGGGCAGATATCGATTCAATATCCGATCCCTTAATCATGCGGGTGATAGTAGAGGCCACTTGCCACCACGCCACCACCGCCACAACTTTCAACGTGTTTTCATGTATCCCATAGATAATTAAACAAAATATTCGGTTTTAAGTAGTAAAAGAGCCAAAACCTGGTCCACCATCTTTACCTGCCCCAATCCTCTTCGGCTAGACGGCACGTTTTGGTTACCCTTTTCGTTTTCTTCGTGAATTCAGTTCTGTTACAAGTAAAAATTTACTTGAAAGTGTTTATGTAAATGTTGCATGCATTGAAATAATAATAAAGATACCAAACAGATGACAGAACAAACTTTAGTAATGACGAGATACTTCTTACAATTGAGGTATGACAAAGTAATGAATGAGGTGTATCGACGATGTGTGCGAATCGGGACAGACAATGACGATGTATATGTAATAAATATTATATATGAATTATATAAAAAATCGGCAAAGTTAACGGTTTTTCAGATTTTACAAGAAAAATATGAATAGGTTAGATGCGGCTATTTAAATCCGAATTTAATGAATGAGAAAAAATGAATCGATTTGGTATACGGTACTAATTACAATTGCCGATTATATTATATGTAAATGTGTTTTATATATACAAGACTGATTTTGTTTTTTCCATAGTCTACAAAAATTATACGATAATAGATTGTAATACTATGAAGTAATCGATCAATAATAGATAGGTGACACCTATTATGATGATGTGATAAGGATGAACATGATGGCTTTTGGCATTACTAGTTAACAACACGGCCTGAAGTTCGGCTTCGACGATACAACCCTGAGTAAATAACCGTACAGACACACACGCATGTGAAATAATAATAATAATAGATGGTAAATAGTAATATTAGTAAATATTAATGTTTTACGAGGTAGATGAGGCGAACTAGACAAGTACTCTCGGACTGTATGACCAATGGCGAAGATACGAGCGCTGAGAAACACAAAGCTAATTGGGTAACAGTAAATAAATGTAATAGTAAATAGTATACTAAATAAATCGCTAGCAGATGTCTAATCGACTAAACGAGAGGTATTGTTAACTGATGGTGGTGTTGGGCCTAAAAAGACTGCTCAAAATCCTAAGCTAAACCGTCTCAGCACGGCTCCAAATTCCTACCGTAATCCGATCATGCTTTAGGCTGATAATAGCCAAAAATGTTCTAAAACAACACGAAGATTTTGCGTGTTAGTAACCGTACAAACAGGGAGCAATGATGGGATTACGGTAAAATTTAAATTCTTCTAGAATTTTCGGTTTTGCCCATTACAACAACACCACAATCAGTTTTTAGCTAGACAAGTAATGAATGGACGAGTTAGTGAACGAAGACAAAATATGTTCCAGTATGGATGAGCTATTTAACAGCCCGCGAATCCCTGAATGATCGAGGAACGTGTAACTCGATGTGTATGAGGAGGAAATAGAGGAGGAAAAAACAAACAAAAACGAAAAAGAAGAAAAAAAANAAAAAAAAGTGACCTTAACGCGCTGATTTCTTCGACATCACTATGTTATGTATATATAGCGAACAATAACATTGTGTTTTAGCCAATGTCGAGCGAATCCCGAGCTATTGAGGACAACAAACAACAAATAACATCAAAAACATGGTCTGGTAAGGTTAAAGTTGGAAGACGGGGGCGGGGTTTGCACTACAACAAGTTACGAATGTGGTGGATGGGCGTGATTTGAAGAAATCGATACACATAGTATGTACAACGTTGAACCGATGCGGTTCAGTCGAGTATGAGTAAACAGTTATTACTAGCGAACGAACGGTAGGAATGAACAACGAACGGAACGGAACGGAACATACGGGCAATGGCCCGATTTAGCCCAGAATTGAAGTTGAACCAGCATGACGGAGCAAGAAGCGCGTGATTTTTGTGGCGCCCCACAATGCATGTGATGATCTTTGGATATAAGCTGATGTCAGACTGTCAGATGAGCACGACTGGACGACGTGCCTTCTGCTGCCCTCTACTCGTGTGATGCTTGCAATAAATGCAAATTAAAGTTCAACGAATCCGGTGCTATATGACCACAACGGTTACATTTAAATACATGCTCATAACCATGATAGCCCATATGAATGTGATAAAGAGCTTGGTCCTGAAACGAAGTAGATTGAAATGGTAACGAATAAATTCACCGTTGACTGAGTAACAAACCTGAAAAGCCATACGACAGTGATGACATTGGAATCGCCACGAAGCTTCTTCTCGACGCAGATTGAGAGCACTCAGTTGAGCCAAATACGCTCGTTGGAAGATGTTCAGGTTGTTTTCGGAGGAGAATGGCTGGAATGCTGGCTGCCCAACGGACCTAACGACACTGCTGGATACAGCAACCGGCGTAGGTGACTCCGGAATAGGTGAACGAGCAAGTTTGGCATGTTGCTGAAATGAGTGCATCAATCTACCGCTCAGCTCAAGACTACCACAACCCCACCCCCTCAAGGTATTCCCCACTGTCGACTTTTCGAAAACATGGTTAGCCCAAGTGGGACAAACCTTTCCAACATACCTCTGCAGCGTCCTTCTCATCGCTGTCTTCACTGAGACTGGGGCTTTTTCCTTGGAGACGTTGACTGATCTGTTCCAACTTGAATGCTTTGACTTTTCTCCCAGGCTGCTCGATCTCGTCCCCGGATCCTGCATACGCTGAATGAGCACCGGGTATACGAACTGATAACTAGATACACGCTTACCTTTCGAACTGCAGTGAGGACTGCTAGTACTGCCTGGACTCCCGTCCATCTCATCGTCACCGACGTGTCCACTGTCACGCTCTTCATGGGTATCGACGCTCACGGGTTTGTCTTCGATTGCCTCAAGCGGTGGAATGAACGAGTTTACCTGAAAGGAGTATATCAGTACCGATTTAAAGCATTACTGGTATGAATATTACCTGAGGTAACGACTGGTACAGGCTGACAATCGGGCTTTGATTCGATTGGTTTAGGAAGTGATTCACGTTGTGTCTCATGAGCTCCTCCTGTGAGCTGGTCTGGAAGTCACAGACTGCGCACGTCAATTGCTGTGGTACTGATGGCAAGCTGTTGATCAACGTGCTCATTTGCTCCATCTGAAAAGTGGAATAGACCAATAAACCTCTCCAGAAGCCGTCGAACAGGTAGCAGCGACGTACCTGGTGCTGCCTGAGCAGCATCTGACTGGCATAGTTCAAGCTCTGACTGGTAACAATTGGAGAGAGTCCAAGAGTTTGTGCAAGGGTCGTAGTCGGTGACGGTGCATCCAGCTTCATACCGAAATTCGAATACGGTACAAGAGGTTCAGGTTTCACTTGTGTTGGTGATGTGTCGCCCATTTCCATGCCATCCGGTACACGCCGATGATCGTACTTCTTCAGATGCAGCTGAACGATAAACAATCAATAATCGTACATCGAGAACGTTCAATTAAAACGAGAAAAATCGATAAGTACCTTTAGGCTATGACAATACTTCGTTGCATAGGTACAGTCCATACATCGAAACTGGTACACATTCGTATGACTTTTCATATGAGAATTCAGCATCGACTTATTCACACACGTGTAGCTACACTTTTTGCATTGGAATGGTTTGCTACCGATATGATTTCGAATGTGATATTCCTGAAAATAAGGACATCAACAAAAACTTCATCTTCTATTCCTAACTTACAACTTTTACTTTTTTGCAAGCGCTAAAAAAGTTGTCTGCACATATCTGAGTGAGTTCTCTACGCGCTCAATGGTAACGATGGCATTTACTAGCGCCTCACGCGCTGTAGTAATTTTGTTCAAACACGAGTTACTGCAGAACTAGCGAGTAAAAACAAAATTGCAAAATTTGAACCAGGATTGGGATGGCCCCGGCCATTTTTAGGGACCGGAACGCATTTGATTAAAGTCAAAGTTCACGACATGAACGATTTTTGAGACTTCTACCAATGATGAACCTGGGGCCCCTCAAGTATAGCACAAAGGTCGCAGTCACGTCAAAAACAGAGCAGATAGGGCGTAATAAGGGTTACAAAACTGGCTGAGCCGACACACAGCCCAAAGGCGGACGAGTTCGCTGTGGATGGTGTGGAGGTTGCACCATTCGCACCGCGACGCACACGTTACATGCAGGCAGCTTACTGTAGCTACGTGTACGCGATGGCTTTGAACAGTTCACCTAACTACCCCTTATATGCAGCTTTTGTCTACACATTCTCATTCAACCTGAAGGTTGGCCACTTTTTTTGAGGCCTTATCTTTATCTAAAAGCTCCGATTTTTGCGATTACTTCGCCACATTTGCTAGACCATCACCTCCACCACTGGTCTAAAATTATAAAAATAGAATTCCCTCGAAGTATCGTGATCTGTGCACACTGATGAACAATCGGAAATCGGAATAACATGAAGACGCGGAGTTCGCGTTTTTTTTTTNAGTTCGCGTTTTTTTTTTACAAAAATAGAAAACCTTTTCTACTCTGTTCATTTTTCATGCTTGAAAGAGAAATTCCTGGTTTCTCGGAAAGCATGTAATTCGGAAGTTTAAACATTACCGACCAAACGCTTTGGGGCGTTAAGGACTAGGGAACTTCCCGTTTTCCAAACCACGTACTTTTAATTGACCAGAAATGTAAATGTAGCAATTTCTAAGTAAATGGTGCAAATAAACTAACCAGATGATGTTTATACTCGGTGACAAAGTTGCATGTAGGGCAGTTCATTTGCTTGTCAACTGGTATATGAGTACGAGCATGAGCCCATTGATCATCCTTTGAAAATGATATATGGGGGCATTGTTTACATTTATACTGCTTCATCTTTCCATTACTGTTTCGTCGTGGTTCCGCATTATTGTACTGAAATTGAGGACATTAGGCTTACAGATACTACTAGTAGGTAGAAGTAGTAGGTGAGAATCCGACCTTTTCAGAGGACTTGTCGAACTGATCCACGGTCTCCTGTGACATGGCACTGAACGCACTCGCTAACGTTGCTCCAGAATCCGGAAGTAGGGCCGAATTTTCGGCAAACGCCCGGATCTGATCCAGAGCGGAGGGCAGAGCGGTTGAGGCGATTGTGCTCAGGAAGCCGCTTGTACTCACCAGGTTATCCATCGACAAGGCCGATTCCAATGAACTTGGTGTTTGCTGAAAAAAAAGGAAATGAGATGGGAACAATCCGGTTTCAGCTGTAAAGGCTGTACAGGCTGTACATACTTCTTGTTTGACGGCGACTGCTGCAGCAGCCATGTTGGCGACGTCGACAAGTGATGCCATAGTGGTTGAAAGGTTCGCTATGTCAGCCAACGATGAACACTGTGATGTGGTAGTGACCGTCGATGTCGTCGTACTGGAAGCTGGTGCTGGCGTCGGTGGTTTAATTTCGAGTCCAACGGCCAATTGCTGTTCAACGGTGTGTGATTCACGCATATGCTTTTTTAGTCTGTAAAAAAACAAAGAATTCATCAGCCATACGGTGAAACAGGGAAAATGCTATTGTTTCAAATGAAATTCGTATGAAAATCCCATACCGTCCTTCAGTGCGACTCGTATAATCGCACATACTGCATTGGTGGTCACCATGGGTGTTCATGTGACTGTTGTAGTGAAATTTCGAGTTACATGAGAAACCACAAATTGGACAGACGAGGGCTGCATTCTGGCCTGTCGTGGGTGTACAAAACGATGCAGGACCTAATCCGGGAGGACGGCAGAAGGACGCTGAAACCATAGCGTTAGTTGAAACGTGGGCAGCCACGAATTTTTAGGCAACTCACAATTGCTTTCTGAGGTGGACACTGTTGAATCGGTCGAAGAGAATGCACTGTTCATAATAACTGGTGTAGACGAGTGTGAGGTGGTCGTAGTGGGCACATTTGGATCGTTGCCTTTACCGTTTTCCGTTGGCGACGGCACACGTTGAATCCGTGACTGATCACTGGATGAGGCAAACGATTGCTGTGAGAAGTTGAGGAGGAGATGCCTTAAAAAGGCCCTTTAACGATGCAAGATTACGGTATGACTTTGTCCAACTTCAAAGGACTTTTTCTCGGTTTGACGTCCAGTTCCATACTTTCTGTACCCTCCTACTAAGTGCGAAGAGCTAGGAAACCCTCAAGAAAGGACGCCCAGTGACTGCCACCCAAAGAAAAACCGCTTTAAAAAAGAAAAGAGACGATCTTCAAAAATTTTTTGGCAAGTCTACCCTGAAGTCCAGACTGAAGCTACATGGGTCTCCTGCTGCAGCTGACCACCCCGCAGACCGTCGGGAAAAAGGGGAGGGAAGCGGGGCGTACTTACAAAACAGCTGAAGGGATTGTGATGAGTAATCTGTTGAGTCCCGTGTCCACATGACCTTTGCACATTTCCATGCGGTTTTGCATGCCGGTCACGTGTTCCCCGGGTTGAAATGGATTTCAGCAAATGTTAAAATGAAGTCTGTTCTGCAGTTGTTTTCAACAAAGAACGTTTCCAAAGTCTGTGCACGTTTTTGCCCTATGACCGTACGAGTTTTTGTGCTGACAATGAAATAAAAACAACAAATCTGTTGAATAGACACACGAATAAACATGAGTGCATTCGTGGAGGAGGTATCGGAGGGACAGCTAAACTCACGAGGCTTCATCTTCCTTGTGTGATGTCGTTGTGCTAACGCGGTTATCGTCGTTGTCGTCAGGATGCCCTTCGTCCGTCTCTGAATATCAAAACAAATGTGTTTTTCGAGAATCTCGACATCAATGGCCGTTATCGATTTTTTTTTCGGAAAAAAACTTCAACGAGCAACTTCTTCAAGAGCGGGAAACAACCGAAAAAAACGTTGACGGAGGGCCTTACATATATCGGTGAAATGCTCGATAAAAAGGGGCCCGGAAAACGAAAATCGTAAGGCGGCGCAAGACGCGTAAGAGATTCTCAAAGAGTAAAGATTGTTTACTGCGATTTGCATTTCCAATAGGACTATATTTCTGGCAACAGAAAAGACACTTTTTAGACCCCCCCTCCCAGGAAAAAGAAAGAATGCATGGAAGTGGTTTTCGACACCGTAGAGAGCAATGGATTTGAAGCTAATGGAATGTGGTTCGAACATCCACTTGTACGTGGATGCCCACAAAGTTGAAATTCAGTGTTTTTGAGGGGTCCAGAGGGATTAAAAGAACACAGAAAGGCAGAGAGGGAAGCTGGTGAGGCCGAAACGTGTTCGCCAAGCGAACGAAGCACAGCCTCGGCAATGCAAGTCGAGTAGGCGGAACTAAGAGAAAAGGTTCGAAAATCGGAATTGCGAAAAGCGGAACGCCCCAGGGCCCATTCCTACGATATACGAAAGGCTGAGAGAGCAACAACTAGTGAAAGTGAAGCACGGGGAATAGATATCTAAAGGTGACGAAGTAAACCCTTACCGTAATCGACGCTGCACTGCATACGAAGTTCAGAAGACGTCTTAGCGATGTCGACCTCAACATCTTCTGAATGTGGTTCGCTACCACCTTCGACATCAAGACGGCGTTCATCCTCGTCACCGCTCAACGATGGTGAAGCCGATGCATCGTATGAAGCCGAATGGTGCTCGGCAGACTTTCGTTCCTCCTTCAATGAGAACTGATTACCTAGTCAATTACTCTGGAAGGATCTAAAAATGGATGAACTTCCGCACCTCTTTGAGGCTATGGATGTCATGCTGATCCATAGGTTCAGGTTTTTCATCAGCAGTTACTTCGGCGGTAGGACATGGAGCTGGTAGAGTTGCCTGCCCACCAGTTGGCATTACAGGTGAACCAAAGTGAGGCGAAAGTAACTGAGGTCGTGGTCTGGCCAATTCTGCCGACGGTGCCTCCAATGAGTTCCATTTTTTCCACTCATTGATTTTATTATTGTTCGCTGTCCATTCTCCGGAGGATGGTTGTTGCCAGGCGGATCTGAAGACAAAAAAAACGTAACCGGTTATTTGAGCAAACATCATATGACAACTCAGGCGATCAAATCCGTAAAAAAACTGGGGTAACGTACCGAAATAGAGGTTGAGGTTGTGCAGGTGTAAAGCCGGCGAACGGTATTCGCCAAGCACCTTGTTGCATGGCGTGAAACGCAGCCGGCACGCCTTCTTGCGGTCGAGGAACCTGCAAGCGTCGACTATGGCTGGCCAGTGGTGGGCAGACCTGGTCTGCACGCACGTGTGCATCCCTACGACACAGCAACGGCAACGGGCCACGAACACGTTGGGTGTCGCATTAAACGTGTGAGAAAATGTTGACGAGTAGATGAAAAAAGAAGAGGGTTAGCATGAAGAACTGTAGATGACTCACGCACGCGCAGGCGCAGGCACCCATACCGCTTCCCACATATGGACTTACTGGGACACCAGAAGTATCGCCCGCCTTAGGGTTTCTTTGTCGCTAGCGGTGACATAGCGGTGATACCGTCGCAAGAAGAAGGAGATGGTGCGGCTCATGGTGGTTGCCACAAAAAAAAATGTGTGCCGAGCCCGTTCGCGCCCGTTCGCGGAACGCAATAACCAAAAGTACACCCTCTGTTTTATGCTATTCAGCAGGCAAAAAGTGCAATCCGTGATAAAAACTGGAGGCATACACACACACGGCCTGTTTTCATCGTAAAGTACTCCCAAAAAATGCACTAATAGTACAGCAATAGAACGGAAATGTATGAGTATGCGCGTATGTTTGAACGTGGGAATTTGCGCTTGGTGTGCGTAAGCCCCCCATGTGCTTGTGATATGACCGAAACGTTCTGAGTTTATTTAAACTTTCTTAAGTCTTAAGGGTCTGAACATATTTTCGGGATAAAATTGAAAATGAAGTGAATCACCCCTTGTCCACAGGGCGATTTAATCACGCCCGTTCGGGAAAACAGCATCCTGAGCTGAATCAGAAGCAAAAGGTGGCGAAATACCCCAAAAAGTCTTTCAACTAAATCAGAGTTCAATATATTTGAGCATTTTTTCTCAGCACAAAGCTATTGATCACCTCCAAATGATCTATTGCCTTCCTATATAAATATGATAAATTTTTTTTTTCAAAAAAGTGTCCTACAGTTGAACGTGCAAGAAGGCACGTACACATTTTCAAATTCCCGCGCAAAAGCAATTCCCCACGGAAAACGAAAAAATGGAAATGCCTCCGAACAAATGGATACACACGCTTCGAAATGTTTTGCTTAACCTACAAGTAACTACTGTGAGCTGTTAGGCAGTAAAGAGAGAATAAACAATTCAACATGAATATTGATAAACAACTTTGTGGGAAAAAGTGACCATACCTGAATAGGTGTATGAGTGGCGAGGTGGGCTAGTTGCTCCCTTAGAGGGTCTCGGTTCCAACTTGACGGAGGTTGCGTGGAATCATCACACTGTGCCATTCCACTCGCGATCCTTACCGCATATACCTCACCTGAATCAGGGGAAATCCACTTAATTACAGTACTACCTCATTTCTTTTCAAGAAAAAACGAACAGAACCATAACAGATCACGATTAAAATAGAGTTAAAACGAGATTCCTATGTGGGAGTGGGGAAGGGGCACAATGACGGGGAGATTGAATGTCTTGAATTTCCCGTTGATGATGTCAGTTGCAAGATGTGAGAACACCATCGAATAATAGAATATTTTTGGCAACAAAAAAGTAGCCAAAAAAGGAAAATGCCCTAGCAACAGCAGGGGGTCCAACATGGGGCAATCTGGCTCTTTCACGTATATGTATGACAACTATGAAAGTGCGACAAAAACTAGTAAGTAGCCTGTCATGGTCATCAATGTTGTACTTGATAAATGGACCGTACAAAACATATTTAAAAAAGAAAGGGCAATAGTTTTTATGTAACCCTGCATGGGATCAAATCATGGCCGTCAGATATAAAATGACGAGAAGATCGTTTCGACGGGACGGAACATTTGGGACGAGAATGAGGTCGACTAGACAGAAATGGGTGAGCAGGAACTTTTAGCATCAAGCTGGTGAAAAGTCCCATTGCTATTACGGATGGACGAGTCTGTCTGTCTTTCTTTTTCCCATTTCACTCGACACTTCTAGTCGTTTGTCGATAGTACATCAATAGGGCGACATCACGCGTTGTATTTTCGGCATTGAGGGATGTTTTTTACTTCTCCCCACCTCCCTCCCTCCGGGTGCCCTCTACGAAACCTCCTCATCCCGTGTTTTTGCGCAGTTCTCGTCTACACTCAAACATATGCACTATAGGGAAGCTCTCACTCGTTCTCACACGAGCTGTTGTCAGCTGTATGTCACCATCAATTGAAAACAATTTAAATACAAAAAAATTATAACGATTACGAAGATATGCAAATCAATAGACGCCATAGATGGGATAGATGTGTGTGTGTGCGGGCAAAGGGGGGTGAAAAGGCGATAGGAGCTGGGGTGGCTGGCTATGGCTGATGCAGTGGTGTGGCCGACGATGGACGACGACCACGACGATCGAAACGGTCAGCGGGGTTTTGAAAAATCGTCCCCGACCGAGCGACCATTAACCAGATGTTTCCTGGGTGATCGTTGTATCGCACTGCAGCCGACGGACGCATGCAATTGCTTGCTGTCCCCCGATGACCACAGAGGGGGGACAACGCAAGAACACGGCCGATGCATGACTAAGCGGGGCTTTTTTCAACTGTGTATGCAAATTTGAGCCGCCGTTTCGCCTTTTCCCCTCGCCTCTCGAATCGACACTTCCACCAGCAGCAGCAGCAGCGGAACGGCCGGCCACGAACAGAGGCATTAAGGATCGCTCGCCCTCGTTCACCCGCGCGACCAACCCGCCGGCCGTCAGATGAACCATTCGGATAACTCGGTCAAAATAAAATGGATGGGGAAACCCTTAAAAGCAATGGACTCAAAGGAATGACATCTAAGACGCTCCTAAAAAAGCACAAAGAAAGAGAGAGTGAAAAACGACAGCCGAGGAATAGTAAAGAGCTCCCATCCGAAAGGTTTGTATTTTTGAAAATTCGAATAAAAAAACGGAAAGTCGCAGCTGGAAGAAGAGAGAGTGGGAGGGGAAAAAATGTCTAATGAGAAACCAGAACACAGTCGCGACATGCATAAATCAGCCCCATCGGGTCGCCAAAATTTTTACGACTTATCCGACACAATGGGCAAAGGCCACGATTACCAGTATCCATAGAACACAATGGTCAGAACGCATTCTGTACCGGATATGACACACTAACGCGCATGCAATTCGAAAAGCCCAACGGGACAGCTTGACATTATGAAACATCAAAAATATCGGGCCACCATGAAATTTGTATTCATACAAATATTCTATTTGAAGTTTTGATGACCATGTAGTAGCTCTGCAACGAAAACGTAAGAGGGACCACGAATGTAGGGCTCAAAACTGACTATTTTGGCAATATTTACAGCAGTTGAGCTAGTCTAGCCTTGGACTTTTCCTAGACGGTACCAGAATTACTCTGTTCACCAGTATTTACTGCCTTTAGGACAATAGTTTCGGCAACTTGTAAAAACCATATAGTAGTTTCGTGAAGCATGTGGATCGTCGTTTTCGTGGAGCATGAAACATGAAATCGTGATTGGCTAACAAATCTGTCACTGAGCGTTGTGATTGGTCACCTACAACTAAAGGCTGATCTACAACCGGACACCCTGATTGGTCAGCACGTCAGGGTGGATTCACATTGAGGACGGTAAGTGGTCAGCCGAAAAATCTGGTACACACTCTAGTAATGTACTCTAGTCAACCAACAACAAGCAATGAGGACGCATAAAAATTCGTGAAAAGTAGTCGAGTAGTGCTGACTTTACCTACAAGAAAAACAATGGCACTGTAAGAACACAGTAAAAACAGGTTCATTCGCTTTGATTGGTATGTTTCAGGATTAACGATGAAAGTAGATGAAAGTACATAGTTGAGGCGAACTCCCGAAAAAATCAGGAAATGGAAACGAAATTTTGGAGAGTGTTCTTTGTTCCGTCCCTCTACATAGCCCAATCCATTAAACCCTCGTTCCTCACTTTCTATCGTAGCTGGTTTTCCGCGTCGGTTTTCTCCGAGTGCCTCGATAAAAATGTCTCTTTGTGTGCGGGGCCGGACGATGCGAATGTGGTGCCATTTGAATGCGGCAGTAAAGCGAATCCCCCAACCTCCACGGGCCAACATCGGTGAACTCTAAACTCGGAAATAGGGGCTCTAAAGACTTTAACCCGTAGCGTCTCTGACAAATCCCGCTATTCTGGTCAAATTGAAACGATTTCCCTTCTCACTATATCGGCCCGAAAATCAAACTAGAATGGTACGTATACGGCTGGCTTGAAGGCCGGCCCGGATAACACGATGTCCCGAAAGGTCAACGCAGGACGCGCGCGCGCTAAAAATCCCCCTTTGTTGATTGAAACATAGTGCAACCAGTAAACAATCGACAGGAAACCAAACATCCCACGCGTCGCAGACATCACTACGCCAACCGTATGGACTCGGGGGTGGTACTGACGAAAGGGGGAGGCGCAGACAACACGCGTGCCGGACGAGACAACGTTCAGCGGCCGAAGATTGTTTTTCACGTGTGACCAATACGCGCGCTTCCCGGCACGCTCTACCGCGGCCACACTCTCTCGCTATTGGTCAGCCTGATATCTGTTCCATGTCTAGAGCGGTCACTTAGGGTCAGCAAACAGAAAACGCAGATAAAATTATGCGAATAGAGGTTTATGACATTGGAAGGGGAGAATGGATGGTTGGTAAACGTTGAGAAGAATTGGATACACACTAGGTCATTTGAATACGGCATGGTACCGAACGGAAATAACCGTAAATAACCGGAGATAATTACTAGAAAAAGCTGGTTTTTTAGATGGAGGGTCAGCGAATTACAACATGGTAAGCACTGATATCATTTTTTATGGATAGATAAGGCAGCTTGATGACGACGAGTGACCTCGGCAGAATTTCTCATGTTAGTGCATGTGATTAGACACACAGGCGTACACGATATCAGTGCAAAAGCAGAATGATATGAAAATGGACCCTTTAGTGTGTCTCCCAGTAGTTCCCCGTGAGGGGATCTATGATCATTGTGAGTAAGCCATAGTAAAGGATCAGAGATTTCATGATATCAAAGTAGATAACAAGTCTTAAAGCAGAAAAGGGGGATAACGGATCAGAAGCTCCGCAACAACAACAAATTCTCCCTCGCTTAGTTTTTGAGCTTCTGAGAACGAGAGAACACCCGAGAGATCTCTGGGCTATCTAAGTCAGCCGAGAAAAGGCCATGTTCCACTACAACTATGCACGTTCAGCCATAACCAACAATATTCAATTTTGTGAATATTTGAACATATCTACATGAAAATTTTATGTTGGGAGTAATTCGTTTACTCAGTGGGCATGGGAAAAATGAATGTTCAGGAAGGGAGTCCCTATGTAAAGAAACAAAATGCACTTCCAATGTATAAAAGAAGCTTTTTGCCGGTGACTTTCTTTCTCCGAGCAAAGCGCAAAAAGCTAATAAGCATAGATTTTTTGTGCCAAGCAAAATCTGGAAAAAGGCCTGTCATGAAGCTGGGTAAAACATGAATGAAGGAGTCAATCAAGGAGGAGAAACAAAGCAGAGTTCTAACAGTATAGCTCTAACAGAGTAATGTTACCATATGTGGTAGATGTGAACGTGGAACAACGGAACGTCTTTCCGACTACGGCAAAGTGCGAGCGGAGTTTCCGAGGGTGGGGGTGGGGTGCTTGCGCCCTAATGAACGCGCCAGCCGCCCCAACGCCTATATGCAAATGAATGTTTTGCGGGTGGCACGGCGAGCGCAACAACACAACACCACACGAACGGGGACGGCGCGACCCCCGGTCCGACCCCCTTCATTGGTGCCGTTCACCAATAACACCTGCACTGGAACTGGTCCCCCAGTAACCACTGAGCAGCACCGTCTATCAGTCGGCAGGCAGCTGGCTGGCAAGGTGGTTGGTGCAGGTGGTACCGGACAAGATGTAAAAGTATAAGTAGTAGGGGTGTAGGAGAAATGACAAAACACCCACTCAACGGGACCATACGGTGCCAAACTATATGGTGACGCCGGTGGCGCTGAAAACAATGAAGATACTCTGCGAGATCTCGTACTGAAGAGAAAAACTCTGTTCAAGGAACCCTGAAGACTGAGACATTACACTACAAAAAGGACGAAGTAGTAATGAGCTACATATAGGCCACACAACTGTGCAGGCGACATTCTGAACAAAAGAAAGTTTCCACCCAGACGAATATACCCAGATCGGACGTGAAATGGCGAAAAAATTGAGTGAAGGGTCCCTTGGATTACACTTGGCTTGTACGGCAAGAATTTATGGTCTCCCGTTCGCGTCTGTAAGCGCTTTGAAGTTCTTCACTCCCTTAGAGAAAGTGTTTCAAGGAAGGTCTGCTGTAGACAGTTTGTTCAACATCGTGCATACTACCAAGAGTAGACCCCTCAAAAGAAAACTTGTAACGAAGACAGAGTAGACCTTGACTCCCTGAAAAGTTGAGAGCCATAGGTTAAAAGGAACTGCCCATGAAAAGTCAACGAGGAGCATTCAAGTCAGACATGTGCGTAAGCGAACAACGACCATAAAACACTACTAAAAAATGAAGGAGCGACAGAAACACGAGGGCTATACGTCCACCCGTCAAGGTTACACCCTCCTCACACAAAAGGTATAAAAAATGGCGGGCGTTTTTGAATGGCAACGGAGGAACTCGACAAGACGATGAAAACCGTTCGTCGCCATCATCGTCGCCGTCGTTTCGTCACCACGTGAAGGCCAAACCTCGCTCACCCTTGAGGGTGTGGAATCGAAAAGGCAATGGTGTCATGGCGTGATGATACTTCTTTGAACAACGAGCCAGGTAATTCGTTCCGGTGTAGGTGATTCCAATCGCAACCCCCTGGGTGACTGGCCCACACTCGGGTTCGTAGTTGTATTAGTAGGTCCCTTACCAGCCATGGTCATCCACCTTAGTCGAGCTGGCTTGGCGAACCTGTTTGCAGCCATCACCAAAATGGCAAACAACTACTTTACTAGTTCAGTTACTCTGGTCAGAAGGGCGGCAAGTCAGCCCGGCGTTTTTTGAAGAGAAATAGCTACCTCTGGAGTTCGTTTGAGTACAGAATTAGAATACGGAGGGTAAATGAAAATGGAGAAAGCAATAAAGAAAGTTGAGAAAAAATAGAAAACTGAGAAAGCCGGATGAAAAATCGGAACAAAGCAAGGTTCTGAGAGCCCGGACCATGGTGGTTCAGTATAATTTTGCATGAGAACATCTTACAATCCAAAATAGCTGTAACAGTCTAGAGTAGTACTGTAACCGGGTGGTGTGACTCATATACTGCCCTGGTTTGTACTGGACGAGTTTTTTTACGTTCCCCCAAAGCAAATACTTGCAAAAAGTCCCCATGGCTCACTTCAATTTTTGTGATTTCCCAAACAACAAAAGCAATCGAGGACGTCTGCAACCTTACAAAGAGCGAACGGATTTATTCCCATGGTGGGGTACCCAGCGTAATCACCCTGACAAGTTCTTCATGCCCTTCAACCAGCTCCATGTGGCCCCACAAGAACACCAAAAACACTTCCAGGGTAGTGACAGCTAGGTGTGGTGTGAGCTGGGCTATTCAGATGGGATGCAAGTTGGGAGAGGAGAGTTCCATCTGGGAATCTCGAAAATACATTGGTGTTCCATTCTCAGGCATTTTTTTGAGGTGTTTGAGAAATTCTTGGAATGGCTGAATTCACTCGGCTAATGTAACTCCACGCGAATAGTACATTACTAGTTTACATCCGAGAACTGTTCTTCATAGTTCACCCTTCACCCTCACATTCCTGTCTGCCAACACCCATAGAGCCATGCATTTTTCAGAAAAAATCTTTTTTCCTTTTTGAAACGCGTATATTTTGCGTTTTTACTATTTGGTGCAACGTTTTCACCATGGTGAAAACACACACCCGTGGGTCGCCCATTTCACGAGAGGGGCGCGGGGTGCGCTTCGTGGCGCCTGGCACCAACGGTCGCTATCTCTTCTTTTGAGTGACCAGCCGAAAAATCAATCGGGGTATCAACGCGTAAACAAGCGCAGTGGCTGGCACGGAACGGCTCGGTGGCCGGCGTTAGAACAGCGAGAGTGGTCAGCTATGGTGGGACTGACCAGAGGCGCAGCATTGGTGCAACGAAATCGCCAGCGCAACCACCCCCAGCAGCCTCGCCACAAACAACGCGCACCAACGCGGGGGGAATTGCGTGCTGAAAACGCGATTTCGCGTCCGGAACGAAACGAAAAATCAATTGTGGCGAGTGGGGTGTTTTTGTTAATAACTTTTTTTAGACATTTTGATAAATCAGAAGAATTTTTCTATCAAATCCTGTCACTAAAGCAACCATTACTGGAGGCTGTGGACGATTTTTCTTTGGTTTTTCACATTGCACCATTCGGCATTACTGCCTATAAACTCGCAGGGTGGTTTACTGGTAAATCCCTATGGAGGAGCTGCAGTCATTTTTTGACATGGATTTT
>UZAF01019367.1:0-14585 GCA_900617895.1 Haemonchus placei | reverse complement strand
CTGCAGAACCTTCCACTAAATAAACGCGATCCACCATGAAGCTTCATACTACATGCTCGAATTTTTGAAAGATAGTATTTGGGGAGTTTGTTATCAGAAAATGCGTGATATTCTGTAAACAAAAAAAAAACAACTTACACGCGGTGAAATCAGGCGCCAGTTTTTAAAATGTCTTTTTCCACCAGTGTTGTATATTTGCCTTCTTATTCGGCCAGCCTTCTTGGGATCTATATTTTGATTGGCATGGTTTCATGCGAACCCTTTATACGATCGATACTGTTACGCCTGGAATTTGCCTTTGAGTAGTTATCTCTCTATATATAAAGCGGTAACTTAGTGTGTCTATTTTTGGGTCGGTTTACGCCCGGTGGCTTCTAACTTTGGATGAATATGTAGCTTCTTCTGCGCTTGAAGTCATTTTATAAAATGGAGACCAAACTCACATATTGCGTCTGTTATGTTGTTCCATACATTGTGGCGCAGCTAAAACGGGTAATGGTGCTGAAAGAAGAAATCCGAGTTTCTATCGACTCAAATAACTTATTCTTTGTGGGTCTAATACTGCAGAAGATAGCAAAGAACGGCTTATTGTAAATGCTGCTCACTGAATAATTTCGGAAAATGAAATTATCGATGTGAAAATATGCTTTTTCTTTTCTTATGGTTTTTCTGGTCCACCTGATATAGGCTACTCAACATTTTCTGGTCCACGAACAATGACGTTTGCATGAATAAAACGGTACTGAACAATCTACCAAACAGAAAGCTGCTGAACAAACAGCAGATGCTCGACCACACAAAGCGAGGCTCTTGCCTGCAGCCGTTCCAGATTCGATGTATGTCTGCCTTTTTACAGTCCTTATACTCTCACATTTCCGTGCAGAGGTTGCTGCTAGTGGCGGTAATCACACGATAGCAAAAAGGCAATCGAAATATATTTGTGGTACGGAGCCATACCGTTTTTTCTCGGACGTGCGTGAGTATTTCATGATTTCATTTTGGTTCTTTTCACTGTTCATCCCTGTGACTAGCTTCTAACTGGTGGAATAAGAAGACACGGCATGCCCATCTAGTCATATTTGTAACCAGCTTTGCATTTAAAAACTTCTTCACTGGCACATGGCAAGGTTTGCCTCATTTTAAGCAAACAGCGCTAAGGTTTTATTATTACGACGTGCTTGTTTTCTCGCTGAAACTAATGTAGTGGACGAAAATAATCACGTTCAAACTTCGCTTTATTCTAATTCTGTGGTAGCTGGTAATTCTCTTCATTATTTGTTTCCTTTAGAGCTGACACGTCAAAGGCATTTTTTCTTGAATGAATGTCCATCATGATATACCAGATCCCCATTCTGAGCGGTTCATAAGCATGAAATTTCATAACACGAAAATCACTCTGCGTGTAGATCGAAAAGCAACGAATTGAACCGCTGTATTTTTTCAGGAATGCAAATAAGCATGTCACTGCTGCGAGTACCCTTTTGTACAACACCAGTCAGTTCGCCCGGCTAACGCTGGCCTTCCCTCCTTCGACAAAGTTGTTGTAACTGGCTAAATTTTGGAACAAATAATGTTTTCCTGTTCACGGAGTTTGCCCTGGACTAACAGGGCAGTGCAGATGGTGTTCAGTGTGAGTCGGGTTTACGTCTGTAGGTGAAGTCTCGATCTTTTGTTCTCAATCTCAAAGTTAAATCCCAAAAATGACTGAACTGTTAGGCTACCAAAGCCTTGGGCGTTACTCACGAATGTTTCGAGTGATGATAACACCATTATCAGATGTCGTTATCAAAGAACCGTTTTCATTAAGGAGAAATCAGAGAATTCCTGATTACTGGTGGTCGGTTAAGTTTTGTCGAAAACGATATCGAACAAAGAGGATTCTCCATTGAGTCACAAATCTCGCTGCGTAGCGGTCGTAATCTAATAGCAAGAAATGAACAAGATTCTTGGCTGCTTATCGTAGTGCTGCTAATGGGTCCCCATCACTGCACTTACTTCTCACGTTTGTCACCCCTACTCTACCATCCCGTCTCATGAAATGAAACAAACTTAACAGTCAAGGCTACATCGTAAATACCGGAGGCTTAGATTCCAATCGGTAGGTGGCTCTTGCTCTTTTATTGTTAGGCCCCTTATCTGTTCTTATCAGTTGTCATCGGTTCCTCTCGGCGAGTACCTACGATTCCGTCACATCCTACATCACTTATTAAATTACCGGGGTACCACCGTTAATATGAAAAGCTGTTATCCTTCTCAATTAGGACTCATCAGGTCCACATGAACAGGAGCTATGTATATCCGTTGAACCATTTATTTCGCGCAGGCCGGTCCTGCTACCTGCTACCGTCTTGCCGCCTGTACTCCTACCAAATTTCAGTGCCCTAGGTTCACGGGAACAGCAGTTATGAATTCCCGGCCACACACACACGCACACACACATACATACACACACATAAACACATACACATACACGTACACGTACATACATACACGCAACAGACACAACACACAACACATGCAACACACACAAAAAGACAAACAAACACCCACGCACACACACACACACGAACATAGAGAAAATCCAACAGACATACTTATCGAACTAATATTACGATAGCATAGATAGAGGGATCCAAACAATGGGGTCGCGGTCGGTTGCAGTGGGAAGCGGCTCAATCATGCATACCTCTCTTTTTTCGCTTCATGACCTCATTTACTGCATAAAACTCGAGATTGCTTCCTTGATCAAGCAAATCTGAGCAATCGTTGTTAATAATAACTTTGATTTAGCGTGTGATGCATACTCTCTATGTCCCAACGGCGGTGTCAAACTGTTCATCGGATGCACAACGAATGTTCAGTGCCAAATACATAACCCCGACACCGTATGTATAGGTTCGTGAATAATTTAGTTTGTAATCCAAAGTAGAATGCAAATTTAACGTTTCAAGACTTTGTTCCTGTGACTTGCCTTAATATCCCATTGCTTTGTGTAGACTATAATAACGTTTGTTTGCTTTTCAGTCCGTTTTTTTTTCTCATTTGTATAACAACGTGCCACAACATGAGCTTCAGTTTGTTGTTTTGCTTTCTTTGAACTAGTTTATACATTATTTTCTCTCGTAATCGCATACATGCGATCCTCTATCAGGATGTAACTGGTTCGCACTGCTAGATGCATGTCGGTGAGTTCTTTGAAGCGGGCACAACGTTCGAAAAGACTGCTTTTGCTCCTTTTATAGTTCAATGTGCCAATTTCGGATGTAGGGATTGTGTAGTACATTAAGTTTTTGTTATGCTTGTTGTGGAGTACAACCCCTCTCAGTTTCGCCCCTCGATCTGGCATTAAATGGCTTAACTCATGTCGCGGAACTGACTTCCGAATGTGCCGACTTTGCACAGATCCACGCCTCTATCGAATCCTTCTCAAGTTCGCCTGATCTCCAACCGTGGAGCCGTTGACACTCAATATGTCCTGATTGCAACTACTTCCGCCTTAGGTGCCACAATAGTTTCATTACTTTGTCGTTAATTCAACCTTCTAATTTTTCTTAATGCCCACTCGTGCATGAATTCCTCACATCTCTCGTTGCAACCATAACCTCAAAAACAGTTATTATCGATATTAGTGCTAATGAGTATTGGAAACGGTGTGTAATAGGCTTCATGTAACCAGCAGTCAAAACTTTTTTATGCATTTTCATTATAGTTCTTTCGTTCGCTGGAAGCTTGAGACACAGAGTTTCCTGAATGAGAACGCTTTTTTTCGAGTTGCATCAACTTTATTTTTCAGATTCTTGTTGCTGTACGTTACCAAACGTTTTAGAGACCACAGCTTACACAGTCTTCTACGATTCTGCTGCTTTTAAAGGAAATATTGTCGTCACAGTTTTTTTGTCGCTATTTTTCATATTCGCATAAAATCATCGAGGATGGAGATACATACATATATTTACAAATAAGCCTAATGTTGTTTTGCAGGTTTGTCCAGAGTAACTGCTTCATTGTAAGGTATTTCGAATGTTCACAGACATCAAAGACTAAGAAATGGTTCCGAGACCCTGATTTGTTGTTGACCCTATCCAAGTGTCCAAATGCAGTAGACCTTGTTGCAACGCTTACCAGAAGCTCAAATAAATGCGCAGCCCAGTAACCAAAATTCTGGCAATGGGGTGGGTGAGTGGGCAAATTTACAGTACCCACACTCCCATGCCTACAACCACGTTCCACTGGCATTGACTTCACACTGTGACGACGCCCAGTACGTACAACATCCGTAGTGTTTGCGTTCTGTCGCAGACTTGTGCATTTCGACGCAGATTCATGGTACTTGTTCCGACTCAGAATGCGTTCATGAATGCAGATATCTGCGTCAGAACGCAAGTGTACAAATAAGTATTATAGGAATCAGCACCCCTACTTCGTTAATTGAAGGCACATTCATAAATATTTTGAGGTACGTTTTCGAATTAAAGAACGAATGTTTAGCGCAGAATAAAGTCGATGGCGAAGAAACCGACAAGAATGTGCAGAATATGAGGAGTACAAGCCCGGCTTGCACAAGAACATTTAGAACAGCGTTCACCTTAATAACACTTCACCACGAAAGGCCTCTCGAAATCCATGAAGACAAGGGCTGGAGGAAGGCAATGCTGTCGGCTTCTCTCAATAAGCTGAGCGACTACTTGGGTGCTATCCATGCACGAAAAGTTTTTCCTGTATCCGGTCTGCTCCACTGGCTGGTATTCATCCAAGATGCGTTCCACGCGATTGAACAGAATTTTCGTGAACGGCTTATACATCACCGATGAAGGCTGATGGGACGGTATTTGGAGATACCTTGCCGCTGACATTCTTAAATGTGAGAATGGATTTTGATTCTTTCCACTGCTTTAGAATCCTCCTTGATTTGGGGAAGTTGTTCAAGTGTTCTGCAAGAAGGGTGTGAAGAGCGGTACTTCCAGAACTGAGCAAATTCGGAGGGATAGAATTCGAACCTTTCTTCATGCGTCTCATCGCGTATGCCACTTTCGTTTCTAGGAGAGCGGGAGGCTCTTCATCAGGTGGCATCGGGCATTTAGTCACCAAGGTGGAGGAGCAGAAAAACTTGGTGTAGAAATCTTGAACGATGTTTTCCATAGACTAGACGTTTTTACCCTTCCTTGTCCATGAGAACCTACATGACAACTTTCTGATCAGTGAGCTTTCGTTTGAGCGTGTGATGCTTGCCTCGGCAGTTTCTCCGATACGCCCGAATAGATTCCCTAAGAGTGTGACCGCAAGAGCATTCAATCTCGGAATTCGGGCTGGCTGCGAACGGCGGACGATGTCTGCACACCTGAGCAAGCCTCTTTTCAGGTATTCGTAGTCCTCTATAGGATCCTCTAAAAGACGCCAATCGTAAACTCCAATGGCATATTCGAGTAGTAGTATCAAAGAAGGGTGTCCTAGAATGTGCGGGCCTTTGCGTGTTGCGCTTGAACTTCCGCTTGTTAAGTCGTATTTTTGCGCATTTTTTTTGCGCGCCAAGCATAAGCTCCAATGGCGGATTCTAAAATCTCTGATCAAAGAAGGGAGCCATGGAATGTGCGGCCTGTGCTACTCGCGCTTGAATACCTGCTTGTTAAGTCGTATTTTTGCGCGCACTAGGCGATGGCCTAGCCGGTGTCGAAAGAGGGCAATAGGACACATCGAATAGACTACAGTTTCGATTGAAATGCTCTATTGAAGTGAATACATGCTCTATTTTTGTATGCGTCGACTGTTCTCCCGGCCCATCGCTTAGCTGGCTTTTCGAACATGGACTTTCCATGAAAAAGGCGGCACGCATATAGAAGATTCAAGAAGTTCATCGTTTCGGTTCTGTAGTTAGAGCCTTGAGGTGCAAAACTCCAATCTACGTTGCAGTTCGTGCCCACGACGACGTTGGAGTCGCCGACATTTTATAGTGGCTTTTCTCTTCTTGAATCGTTTTCCTCAGAGTGGAACTCTTCTCACTCTTCCTCTGCTGCAACCTGTTCTTGAGCGTGTACAGTACGTAGAGTGGAAACGGCGAAGCGCCTCGTTGTTCTCGGTCTACGCACCGCACGCGCACATGAGATGAACCTACGATTTCATGCAAGTCTACTAGGTGATAGTCGAATTGATCTGAAAGCCAACTCCACCAACATTGCCATTCGCTTTGGGTCCGGTGACGAGCAGCTCGTTGTGATCTGTTTTTCGAATTATTTCCGTCCTGCCTTTCGTCTCTCGTGATACAATAATATCATATTTAACCAGTCGGCTACTTACTAGGAGCGTTCGAAGGCTGACTTTCGATGCTATAATGCGGCAGCTGTATGAGACGAAAAGACAGTCCATGTGACGCGATTTGGGGAGATTCCCAGGGTTCTGGCTACTGAGTCCCTTTCGAGATCAGATGCCCCTCATCATTAGAGTCTAACCCCGACGCCCTAGGGGAGCATATCCGACGCAAAACTGGGACGCAATTATAGCTGTTTGAGCAATTCGCTTGGCCTCGTTCACTCCCTTGTTTCTTGCCAGGGATACAGAGAAGCCGCCCTGACGGCATTCGACGCGTATTTCTTGGCCATTCGTACTGTTGGCCACCATGTGTTGTGATCACATCCATCATCGCAATGGGTGGTACATGATAGGGGAAGGAGATAATAGCCAGCAAAGGCATAACAGAACGGCAAGTCGGAAAGGGAAGGGGAAATGCAAAAAGATTATGAATAAAGCACGTGAAAATTAAGCAAGCGCTAATGTGGGGAACAATAGCAGCGTTGTCGCCACTGACTAGTACATGCGAGTAAGCGGCTTCATACGACGACTACCATGTCGTCTAATGCTCTTAGTGTTGCTGGCTTAGCTCGCTGCGTCGCAATTGGCTCTACTATGTGCTCCGTCTCATCGACTGGCCCCAATCTTGTTGACTCTTATCGCAGCAACATATTGCGTAAGGATCCCACACACCAAGCATCGCTCATGCAACCCAATGCTTCGATACTCGCAAGGCGCGGAAGGAT
Organism: Haemonchus placei; assembly: GCA_900617895.1. Taxonomy (NCBI): domain Eukaryota; kingdom Metazoa; phylum Nematoda; class Chromadorea; order Rhabditida; family Trichostrongylidae; genus Haemonchus; species Haemonchus placei. The sequence goes on along the minus strand of UZAF01019367.1, from coordinate 7,557 downwards.
CCCACACAAGCTTCCTTATGACATGCCCCCTACCAATGCGATCGGTAAGGGTACTGAGGATACCCCTGCAACTAGTCCCGACAGCACAGGAGGCATGAGTGATAGAGCATGTGATAGACCTAGTTGAGGGTAGTTGAACACAAGATGCTGTTGAAAATGGGTTTGTGAACCCACACGTTACACGAAAGATGGTTGAGTGCGTGCGACGACGCTTGCATTTTAAAGAGATGGAGGATCTTGCGATACCAATATGGGAGTAAGTGTGCGACAGAAGGTTGAATATAACAGCCAATGTCGTCTTCTAACGACGACCACTGTGACCCGATGCACCTTTTCTTTCGCCTCGAGTTTCCCAAGGTTCGCATGCAACGACGGAAGGAGCCACTGTTCCGCAGCAGAACGTGAACATTACCAGGGACCCTACCCTTTAGGGGGGCTAATCGTACCTAGAAAGCTATAACTGGCAGCGGCGTGTTGCAGCCTGCTTAGGTCGGATAAAGGGTCCTCGACTATTTTGTGGGCTAAAAAACCGCCGTTCATATTGATACATGATGGATTCGTGTGAGTTATTTACTATGCATGACATCTACAAAATGAACACACAGTCATCCTATATAACCGTCTCCTGTACTAGTTATAGCTCGAGAACGCTTCGGCTCTTCATCGACGGTGGCACGTGGAGCTTCTTGAGGAACTCCAGCCCAGGCTTTTTTCAGTGATTCCTTAGGGGTAGCAAAAGTAGTGCAATTTGAAGCGCAGACCTTACTCTAAAGTATGGACTATACCCAACGGTCCATCTCGCTGTGGTCCAGGAAATTCGTAGGAGCATTGCAAGCTGGAAAGAACTCGCGAACATTTCCTCAGCACCAGTCTTAATATTTTCCCATCCATGAGCAAGTACGTCCAGTTTTCGAATCGTACCCCTAGGAAAATCCTTGACCCTCGGCTGCATTCTTTCAGAAAAATCTTTCTTAATGAGGTTAGGATAACTTTTGTACTTTTCTCGACCGAAATTTGGGATATCGATGTGGTGGTAGTGTTTCCAGCGAAAGCTTTCATCAGGAAAGGGAAAATGGCTATGATATGCGATCTGACTCTTCTCAGCGGCTTCAGCTCTCGAAATGCGAAATATATGTATACTTTGGGTTCTTTACATTTCTTCCCGCTTAACACCCTTTAGTCAAAAAATGGTTTGTCGAAGCGCGTGCCGCGCGCAGGTTGAGCACGGCATTTGTTTTTTCTCTCCAAATTCTTCTCGTCAAGAATCTCGTAGGGCTTTCGGAACTTATCTGTGTACAATTGTGTTTACTAGGGGAGACTCTTCTCATCGGAATAGAACATACAAACAAATCAGCAGCCATTTTTGTCGTATTTCGGCAGGTTTTGCAGCGTACTCCTTCCCAAGTAATTCTATTCGAAAAAGGGGTTGTATGTGAAGCAAGACAATCGTCTTGAGGTTTGCCCGCCCTATCTACGCATCGCGATTCAAGAGACTGTCAGTGGGGAAAATGTTGAAACGAGTAGCGATTCCGGAAAGGAACTCACTAAATGCGCGCATAGACGGAACGGCCGGTGGATGTCTGCGAGGCTCCACCGTTTTTCGAAATCTGACGAGTTGAGAGCACCAATGTAGATATGTAGTCTGAGGTATATGATAAACAGTAAGGAAGGTGCAGATTCGGAGAGACCCTCCAATCAAGGAAATTACGGACGTCCGAAAAGTTGTTACCATATTTATGGCGCACCCTGTATATCCTTACGAGTGCAATGTGTTGCGGTAATACGCATACGCGACGAACCCGCATTATCAATATAAATTCATGTAGGCGACGAATAAAATACAGTAAACACGACACGCTCGCAACAAGGAGGAATAGGTAAGAAGACGCAATGAGACAGGAAAAGAGAGCGAATTAGTGGGGGCCGGCCAAACAGGGGCTGAAGATGTAAAGTCAGATTGGGAATGCATCTGGTCCCCCGGGCTTCGGGATCACAGAGTTACTAACCACATGATGGAAGTACATGATTGCTACTCGTCTCCGAAGACGACGTGCGCATGCTCAAAGACGGAAGCAACGGGAGGACGAGCGCTCCGCGAGGCGGCATGGCAGCTACTCTAACGTGCGCGCGCCTGGGCGGAGCTTTCTCCCTCTTACGGAATCTTCCTCCATTTGATTACGGGAAAGTGTACTAGCAGTCGTCGATTAGACACGGTATCTACCGATGCGTTACAGGACGTCGGAGAGGTCGCACGTAAACTGCGACAAAGTCCTTCTAGCGAACCATATATTATAGTGGGACAAGTATTTATCTCGTTCACAAGCCCGTTCGATTGCACAACAACACCTTGTGTGAAATCATCGTGCCCAACTTCGTCAGTTGAGATTAATTTGGAGTCTAAGTCTATTTAGTTTGCGTAAGGCTCACATGAAAAACGAATACTGTGAGCAACTGAAATCGAAACGTAAAACATCAAACGAATGAAAAAAAACACTCAAAATCCTTGAAATGTAAGCATTGATAAAAGCGAGATTGGTAATCGGTCTCGTAAAATGTCAGGACACCATACTTAGGCAAAAGGATGGCCATACGATGTTTGAATCGAGCAAGTGATAGAGTAGTTGGTACATTCTCAGCCAAATTCAAGTAAAAGCTACCAGCTCCATCGAGGAGTTTCTGGCATGCAGATTTTCTCAAGTATTGTGAGCGAAATCACGATGGTAATCCGCTCTGTACAATGACCGTCGTTTTGAAGACATTAACCAAACCGCGCCTACACCATCTTATGAACCATGCTAATGGTAAGATCGAAGAATTTGCGCAGGGATCGTAGTAAGAGTAGCACCAAGTACCTAATTCATCCTGATTGCAGCCTTGGTATCTTGGAGTACATGAACCCTCCTATTCGAAAAAACAGTTTATGAATAAAATTGCTTTACACTTTTTCGATTGCAAGAGAATCTTTTTCAATGGAGTGTTGGATACTGTGATGACAGATTCTAACAAAAGTCGCACACGAGAATTTTAGACTCGTAACAATGCTTGCTTACGAATGCTTGCTTAGCAACGAATAGAGCCTGAAACGATAAAGACTTCTGCGTAGATCAATCCCGTTTGAGGGATGCACCTCATTCGATTTTCATTCAGAATCGTAGAGGCTTATTGCATGCGTATTTGACCTTTGCAATGACGTGCGGTATTCAGTCGATGAACAAGTCAGTGCTTTTATTCTTCCAAACAAGTCCGGTTCCAAGTAATCGACCCCTGAGGAATGGATGGCATGACTGGCCCAGGATATCGATTCGGGATCCGAACTATTGACCACGCTGTGTGGTAGTGCGCCATTTGCTCACACCAGCTCCGCCCAACGAACAGTCCCTCAAGAATGTGAAATGTACGCAAGTGGACAACTCCTTTCTCTTAATGTGCTCTCTCAAAATTTAGTTTATAGCAATATTAAAAGCATGAGCCTTCAATAGACCTGGGCACCATCAACCGTGCGCGATCGTGGAGGGTGCGGAATTTTGGACATTAAATTTTTGCACACCAAGGACGCGATGCTCACAAGCTTGTATTTCTCTGGGTTATATGAGGCTTTTTTTTCTCAAGAATAGAGGTCAGAAACAAGTGCCCCAGTGCGAGGGAATTTCACCGAATAGTAATGACTCGTTGAATGTAGTGAGATTGAGCACAAAATAATTTTTATGAAGTATGTGTTCCAATACTCAGGCAAGTTTGCTACAGCATTTGGAGCTGCTCTTGCAATAAGGCGTTTTCCGTGAGATAATCGAATAGAAAGACACACCATAAGGGGCATCAAGGTGCACTGCCACTTCATCAATAGGGAAATTGCTCCCAGTGTTGTTAGTACTTGCAAAAACGTGTGCAGCTGAATTTGTACTGCTGATTTTCTATTCTGCACATATAACGTGAGTCCCAAACTCGAAAGTTTGTCAGTGGGCCTTTCGTTGTTCGCTTTGCCAGTCACTGATATCCGATTTGACCTTCGCTTGATCTAACGCTCTTTATGCGGCCGTTCCAGCTAGGGCTAGAGTGCAGGAAAGGAGGTAGCCGACCTTGCCTACGAGCGCTGAGGTGGGGGTGAAGTGACTATTTCGTGCAAAAAGCTAGGACGGGTATGATTTGAATAGTCTATTGACTCATCCACACCCGGTGCTCCTTCCCTCCTGAAACTCAAGTTAAAAAACTGTATGTCTCGTCCAGTTAAAGAACTGTATGTCTCGTTTCTGAGCACAATTATGGGCTGACCTCCTTATCTGCGCTCAGCGTTCGATGCTGAAAAAAAGCGGAGGTGTCTCAACTACATTACCACCTCCGATTTCTGTATAAATCTACATAGAACGATGGCAAAACAGATCGAAATTCAGTTTCTCTAATTCAGTCTTCTTTTCCATAGAATTTTCCATTTTTCGTTAAATAGCCTCCCATGAGGTTATTATAAAAATTCCAGGGAAGTTCATACTGCCCTTCCACCTCTCGCGTGGTAATGATTGCAAGTGGCATTGGACGAGCCTCCTCCATCTTAATGATATTGTGAGCTCCACATCAGTAGCCATGCGTATTGCAAGGAAACCTTCTTATGCAATCAATTGATAGCAGGTTATATGATTTTGATAGGTTATTACTACCTAAGAAATTTCTGAATTTTACCGCAAATAATTTTGGGACGCTCTGTATTTCGGATTCTGCAGTGTAATGGTAAGAAGAACTCATTTAGCCTAAAATTATTTAAGCGACTCGGCACTGGCTGCAGGGAGATATTCTGTCATCAGCCTGGTAATGGATATAATCGAGAGTGGTCACCAAAGATTGTAAATTCAGAACAACTCACATGGTGCTCAACACTTTTCTAGGTTAAACTCATCCATACAGCCACGTATGTAAGAATTTTTCCTTTCCAACAAGAATAGTCGCATCACGTTGTCCACGTTGTCATCGTTGGAATGAGAATGGCTCACCAGCTGGTTTATAGCAGTAGCTAGAGCCTTATAAATTGAGCTAACAACCTGAACCACTGAATTTGCTGAAACTATCAGTAGTCATTCAGAGAAGTTATAACTAGCTTATTTCTCACTCTTCTTGCTCGGTTTTACTTCTTGATCATCAGAGAATTTATGTAGTACCTTCATCTCCCTGTATGTGACAGCCTTTTCTAACAGTTGTTCTTTGCGTATAACTCTTAATGCTCTCGTAGTGATCTTGTACTCTTGTTGAGACTGGAATAGGGGCTCTAATTATTTGCTTAAAGTTCAGGAAAAGAGTAGAGAGTAGCAAGTTTTTTTTGATGTTTGCCGACTCTTTGTCGGCAAATAGGCAAGAGTTGGGAATCGTGAACAGAGCTCCATTAACTAGGCATGTTCTTGAAGAGTATCGCGAAGTATCCGTCTCAATCTCTTTTCGGCCATCACGGGATTCCTTTGAGCAGTCTCAGGTTCGGCTCTCCGTCTCAGAAGGATGGGGATATCGGAGAGTCCTTTCATCCCCACTGTCAGTCTGGATCAGATTGGTTCTATTTTTTTTTACTACTTTTGATTACGATTACTTCATGCAAACTTTATTCAAGAACCCGTATTGCATCAGTGAATACAGCACCTTCGGGTTACTGCATCATTTCTACATTCATTAAAATGAAATTTTTCAAGTTATTTAAAGCATAGTAGGGCTTCAATGAACTTTCATGAAAATGTTAGAATCTCACCGGAGTGGAACTCATGTTTTTGACGTATGGGTCACTTCGGTTACCAGTGACGCTTTCATTTGGGACTTCCTCCATCGTGTCATGAACAAGAGCAAAACTGTGCTGAATGAATTGTGGTTTCATCTTGAACAAATATTTTGTTCAATAATCTCTCAAGTCTTCTTCAGTTTTCCATTTCCATCTAATAAAAGCAGAAAATAAGTTTCTCTAGCCAGTCGAAGCTGTGCGTTTACCTTTTCGAACTCTTCCTCGGCTTTGTGCTCTGCTCAGTTGACTTGAACAACAGTAATGAATGTTATTTATCGCATTCCGTTTATTGAATATGTTATGAGATAGGACCGCTTGCGGAGCTGAAAATAAGTACAGCTAGTGATTTTTAACTCGCTTCCAAGCTTCGTGCTGGTGGTTTCTATACCATTTTTTCTTGAACCAAACTTCTCTTCGTGTTACTAGGAACTCTTCCAACAGCTGCTTTTTTCCTGTCGGATGAAACTTTCCTTACGCTAACTCCTTTATTCTCATCTCCATAGAATCACTCTGGGCAAAAGTGAGTAATTTGATCATTTTTGATCTTCACCGGTCGATGTCAATGATGGTGACCCATCGATAGTTAAAGTGGTCGAGCCGAGAGCGAAGTGGCTCCTAACTGTTGTGTGTATCTAATTTAAACCTATCTTTTTGCAGTTCCGTAACACACTCGATATTTTCGTTTTGCACTTTGTATCTTCATTCATTCTTCTACGTTCTCTGAGAAGTTGTTTCGAATCGAGCCATTTAGATGCCATCGCTGGTAATAGTTCCTTTCAAATTTACGGCCCGAAGAAGCATCCCCACTTATAGTTTTGAGTCTGTAGACAAGATATTTAATGAGCTACAGTGTTAAAAGATACATGTGACTTGATGAAGATAGCGCTATAACGAGTTCGCAAATAGAAAATTAAGCATACTCCGCTGGGTGCTTTGTAGCAGCTAATATGCAAGTGCAGTGCAGTGCTAGTGCAACTCCTCTATGCAACTGATTGGCTAGCGAATGATTGGGAAAGTGTTCATAATCAGCGTCGTAATCACTAACGATCTGATTTATGTGTGATTCGTGCCATTCATAGTTTTAAGGTCGTAATTTCTCTCATCCATTTCTCCAGCTGCTCTGTCATTACCGGTGATGCACAGGGTTAACGTCAGACTATAGAACGAGGATCTCGATGACGTTTCTAAACAAAATGAACTGATTGATCCCAAAACCTCTACAAATCTGCTTTTTTGTCTCCCAGTCAGTGCTCTAGAATTCGTGGTAAATATAATATGAGTCATATCCAGACCATAAATTTCTCAATTGATTTCGATATCTGAATCTTTTAATTATTTTGTTTTTTGGTTGTGCAGATTCCCCAGTGTTATCTCCGCTGCTTCTACGATGTTCCCTATGACGGCGAATTGTTTATTTTTCTGACGTTAGATTAGAACTTTTCGCTTATACGACGCACATTTCGGGTCGTCTCGTAAAACCGCTGCTTTAATATTTCGTGTTTCTAGTATACAAATCATGCAGCCGTCGACATTGGCTCGCACCTCCTGGTATCTCTTCATTTCTTTTACTTTTGAAATCCAAGTTGTTTCTTCATAAGTTCTTGGTATTACATAGAGTATATTGGGAGTAAGGTAAAGGAAAAAGGGTCAAGGCTGCAAATATGGAAGTTTTTATTTAGTTATTGACTAACCAGAGTGTCCCATCACATACGCTGAAATTGTGCTGTCATATAAGGTTGAGATCAATGGAAGTGATGCACATGATATAAACAATCATATACTTCACAATCACAGCATGTTATATAAATGTT
>UZAF01019366.1:0-22438 GCA_900617895.1 Haemonchus placei | reverse complement strand
CAGACATTCCAAAGTAATTAAATCATTCCTGCATAGCTAGATCCACCCTGGAGTCGCGGCAACATAGATGGGAATCCAATTATCTTAGCTGAAAAGAGTTTGAGGTGGTGGCGATATCTTCTAGTTCTTCGTTTCACAGGTTGGAGGAAAACCCACTCCAGTGGTCAGCTTTTTTCCTAAATATTTCAAAACGGTTCCCTCACATTCATTTGTCTATATGCTTCATATTTCGCAGCGATGTCGTTCCAAGATTTTTTCATGGGCTCTTGCTCACTGTGAACCTTCAGCATCAGCTAGTCTCGCTTTGTGTATTTTGACCGGCCTTGAAAGACAGGCTGCAAGTTTGGTCTTACCGCACTGCATGCCGACAGTTCGGTCAAGTGCGGGAAGAACGCCCCTTGAAGAGCGAAGACCCTAGCCAATAACATTACTCGTAGTATAGGCAAAGTGAAAGCATATTCAATTTCGTCATTTTCTGTGTACTTTTTCCTTTTTCTTCCTTTACTCATGAAAGTATTCCTTTGCAGAAGATGTATATGGACGTAGGTAAATATTTTTTTGTTAGGCGTGCTATTGATCTCCGTCATCGTTTCCGTCTTGGGAAACACCTTATACATACATTTCAATACATACGCTTGAGGGTGTTTTTGGATGTGTAGGTGCGTCCTGGGTGTTCGACCAGATTCCATGATTCCTCTCGCCCAAACCAAATTCGTTAAGATCTTTCAAACCTGGAAAGCGCAGGCGATGGGAAGGAAACATGAAGGCGACATTAGGTGTCAACAACTGAAAACGGACGAAAGGAAGCATAAGAGGACAAGATCCACTTCAACGGTTGCACCTCTCGCATTAACGCTGAATTTATGAAGCGATGGCGTGGCGGGTGGTGAGGGATACCACGGTAACGCATATTTTTGGTGAATTATCAACAGCTGAGAAGGGGAAGGAGGCAAAGGTTTTTGGGTCTCTTTGCGATTTGACCAGTTGTCTGAACAACATGTACAGTCGTCTCAAAGAAGTTTCGAGGAAGCAACTCTTAAGAAAGCCTTTTTCTGTGGTCATGGTAATGTACGATGGATTAAAAACACCATACGTACACCGCATGGCTTCGCAAGAGGACTCAACGTCATGTTTGGGTCACCAAGGACTAAGCCTACTCCTCTTTCTGCTAACACTGAATGTCATCAGAGGAGCACTCAGATAGGGACCGCTGGTTACCATTCTTTGAGTCAAGGTAGACGAGAACTTTGAGACAAGCTGCAGAAATGGTAGCGCTTGCTGGCAGAGAGTGGAAGCCGGTTGAAAGGGTATTCCAAGTAAGAGCTGATTGGAGTGCGTAGAGCCTCTAGATCTTTCTGGATGGAGAAGCCGATAAAAGAGGGCGGAACTTTCGATATCTGACGATCTAGCCACGGGCGGTAGCCTGGATCAGTCTGTAGAAGCTCGACTTAGTGCATACTGGCTAAACCTACCAAATCCCTCAAGACCAGTGTCGCATTTGTAGGTCTTCTGCTGCAGAATTGCCGATTTTTTTTTCAGAATAATGAGACGCCAGTCTTTTATTGAATTGAGCAAAACGAAAGAGAACAGAAACAGAATGGAGGGGTTTGGCACTATTACATGTGGCACAAGTTAATGCGCCGTCCTTTATCTGGTAACTCATGGTCTGGTGATATATTTGCTTGTAGCAGCATACTATCACTTGTTAAACACTGCAATCCAAATTCGAAGCTGCNGCAGCTTCGAATTTGGATTGCAGTGTTTAACAAGTGATAGTATGCTGCTACAAGCAAACATATCACCAGACCATGAGTTACCAGTGTGCAGAGTCTAGTCTGCCATATAATACATATATGTAAGTGTTCCCATTCTGACACCCGCACTTTTAAAAGGTTGAACGCTTTAGGTCTAGAGGAAAAGAAGTTGCGAATATCTGGTAAAAAGAAACATACACCGACACACATATATGAACACACAAACACAAACACACTGGCAAACGAACGGATATCTTTGACGCGCTATGAACTCTGGATTTCTACAAACACAGCACGTCAGGCATTGCCCACTATGTACTACAATTTTTTCTGGCTTTCAGATCTTTTGCTACAACCAAGTCTTGAATCCTTTTTGAAAGACCCCACCCCCACCTTCCGCGACGCTCCGCAGAGGACGATGAGTCTGCTTTGTCTGATTTGTTGATTTATTTCCCTATCCTTCGCTTCGCCCACTTCTACCTGGTATCTGATTCCAGTAAGTACTCTTACCTGCTGCTGGGATGATTCCGGTAGATGTACCTACTCCTGTAAACAGGGTTTCGCGAACCCGTATGTGCTCTGTTGACGTTACCCTGGCCTGGTTACCCTATTCAATGATCCCGAGGTTGGCCCAACTTCCTGGAGCTCTTCAGATAATACCGAATTTATCGATAAACAAAAAGACATACAAAAGATGCTACAGACAGACAGGCAGATCGACAGACAGACAGACAGACAGACAGACAGACAGACAGACAGACAGACAGACAGACAGACAGACAGACAGACAGACAGAAAGCAGACTGATAAATAGACAGGCAAGGAAATAAACAACTAGATACACCAAACTTGTGATTGTCACTCGGAGAACAACGAGAATAATGGAATCCTCTTCCTGTAAGTAATGGTTGATAAGAAAAGTATGTAGTGTGGCGAGTAGGCAGAAGAGTAGATTTGTACATATCGGGATGATCCTGGATATGTGTAATAATAAACAACAGAAAAAATTTAATCTGAGTATTTAACAATTTTGAATTTGCTAGTTCATCAAACTCGTAGACGTACAGTTTTCTTTTAGAGGTTTTGTCAGTATGAACATTATTTCATATTATTTTTTATTTCCAGTAAACTTGTATGATAGGTCGACGCGAGTCGATGATGTGTTTCTCAATTTAACAAGGCACCACTGCAGATGTGGTTGTGTCGTCTTTGGGTCTCTCGAAATACGGGATTTGGACGGTGAGTTAATCATAAAATACGTCATATTGAGCCTCCACTAATTACTTAGTCCATAACCTATATTCGAAGTGATTGTTGCGGGATCATGGGTACTGGTGAAACCAGCACTTGAAAGTTCAAAGAAAAAGGTTAAGAAAAACTCTAGCGACACCAGTCAAGTACTTTGTATCACCTGTTCTCTCGTTTATTGATTTCCTTGAGCAGGAGCTAGCTCGTCTCTCTTTTCCGAGCCAGAGTATTCCACTGGGTCGACCTCGCCTGAGAGAGACGAGGCACAGCAATCCTTCTCCTTCGAAGCTTTTGTGAAGATTGTTCATTGTGGTGGCTATTAATCCGTTTCCCATCAACACTCGTTTCCAATTTCTTTAAATTTAGAAGTGTTCACAAGCCCGTCGGAATGGCTCTCTCCGCCTTCCCTATGTTTGGTGTTATAAACACGACGTCGTCTGCAAAGCAAAATAATGTATAATGAGTAGTGGCCGTGGATCTCTATTCCCAAGTCTTCCATCCAAAATGACCCATGATGTTCTCGAGCGGCACAGAAAAATTGTGGTATGGATGGTATCGCCCATAAAAATCCGTCAAGTGTCAAGCCTTGGCACGAACCGATGTTCTTGTCCAAGTGCACGTTGACGTGAACACCTATGTACGTAGCCGATCCCTCTGCCATCGCATGGCAGCGAGGGTGTGTTCTAGCTACGTTCAACTCCATGACACTGTATTTTATCCTCCTAGCTTGCATCATCAGATCTTCGATACATCCTTTCGATGCAAGTTTTCGTGTATAGAAAATACGGATCGCCATCTTAGTCCTTCACCTCCTGGGCAGCCCCTAATGGCCCTCAGGTGTGAGTAGCCTCTGCTTAGCACCCTACACAACGCGGTTGTAAAAGAGTCGATTCCCCATTTTCGTCTCAGCATTTTTTTTATTAATAATCCACGCCGCTACCCTCTCCAATAAGATAAGCTTCTTTGAATCAAACAAACAGAATCATGATCGCTGTGCTACAAATTAATTCTCAAAATCTTTTTTCAGGTGAAACCGTCGATCTGACTCCATTGAAAAATATATACGTGATTTTCGGTAATCTAACTATTACGGGGAACACTCGATTATATGATCTCAGCTTTTTGGAGAATCTGAACAGTATTGGAAATTACAGTAAGTCAATTTGCCTTTCCTATACACATGAACTATAGAGTTTCGCAAGATTTAAAAATTGGGAAGAAGGAGTCGTTGAATAACCACATGAGAAAACACTACTGAAACAAGAAAACGTTCTAGCCAGAGCTCATCACACATTCGTTACTTTTTTCGCATTTTCGCATTAGCAGCTTGAGGCTTTCAAGTCTTCCGCAAAAGTTTGAATACTATGGAAAAGTCTATCGAAAGCATTGTGGGCAAACGACTGTCGTATCCTCGATCATACAGTACCTAAATGCTCAAGGGTTTTTCCACTCGATTTAGCGACAATTACCATAATCTATCTCGATGAATTCGAATTTTTCCACTAATTGTAAGTAGTGCGTGCGATCGGGTCAGATACCAAACTCCACTATCACGCTTGCTGAAACCGAAACTGGCAATTTATTTGCTAGGCGAAATGTTACATCGGCCTATAGGAAGGGAGGGATTGCAGCTTCTTCTCACTAAAACATTTTTGTCATTAAAACATGGTTCCATCGAGTTTATTTTAAGTATGACTTTCTATTATATATGAGATATGAGGCCAGCAAATCCCTTTGACGCATCGAGACATACTGCATAGTACTCACTCTCCATTCTACCTCACAGCATGCAAGGTTTCTCTTCATTCTCTTCGTAGTTTAGCTCTAACGAGGGCTCTGTGCACATCAGGCCCACTGCTGCTGAAAGATTTAAGTAACAAATCGACATTGTTTCACCACATACATCAAGCGAGTATCAAATTAGCGCAAATGATTAGCTTGCTACGCGACAGTTACGTTTTTCTCTGAGCAAGTAACACGTTTTGAAATAAACTCAGTGTTCACCCGGCTCTTGAAAGAAAAAAAACGTCAGGAACTAGCTTACCGCTGCAATCTATATCTGTAAAAACTCACTCATGTACTCGTTAGGTCATAAACGAGTATCTCACTATCAAAATAATTGATTACTTAGGGTATCGATCCTTGGATAATTCTGCCCCTTTATGAGGTTATTTCACTGCTAACACGGGATATAAAATTCGGTCGAAAAAACACACACAGGCCAACACGCATACGCACCGACATACAAAAACACAAACACTGACAAACTAACGGACACACTTAGCAAATTATATACGATATAGTAGTAGTAATATGAGTGAAGTGCGGGTAGAAGGGAACCAGTAGGGAGTATAGAGCATCAACTGGACCGGTCAGGCTCAGACTCCTCGCTGCACTTCAGCTTTTTCACCTCCTCACTGCAGCTATTCCCATGCTGGATAGTGAAAATGTGGCTGTTCAGCTGTCTATCGATGCGTGACGTACGTTATGGCCGCAGATTGATGATAATGAAGGTGATGGGTAAAAGTTGGGACTGAATAGTAGTCAAGCTTCATTGACTCTGAAAATCGGAATCATGAAACTGTTTGCTTAATATCACGAAGTTTCTAAAAATTTATAACTTTGCTGAAATGATAGTATTGCAGGTGCTAAAATAACTGATACAGCATTTGAGCTGAATGGGAACGTAGATTTGTTTGATGCTTACATGGAGAACTTAGTGAGAATCCATGGAGATATACGAGTGTATACTTGTTGGAAATTACCCGAACGCACTGAGAAATTGTTCAAAGATTTAACACGAAACAAGGCAGTTATTGAACCCGAGACTAAAGGCTGCACACGCGAACTCCACGAGAAAGGTGAGAGTACCATTACTTTTCATTACTGTGGTCTTACCAAAACGTAAACATTCATTATTTTATATGGCTTTGCAAGCTCTTTTACATTTATGTCGACTTAGCACTGTCTTTCTTTTGAACGTGGTCATAGTTCACCAAAAAAACATGGAGTAGGGGTGAAATAGTGTCTCATTTTCATCGAAAAAGAGAAGCCAAAAAGGGTATTTCAAAATAATACGGCTTGTTAAATGCACAGTTCACGATGGTCCTGAGGTGTCTAGCTCTAGTAAAAAAAATTACGTTGTGGAACAAAATGATGCAAAGATGGCGGAGGGATATAATAGGCTAGTCTCACGAAATGGAAGGCTTTAAAAAAGTAGTAAGAGAGAGCTTCATACGAGGTCATGTTTTTGTAACCGACTGGGTGTCTTACACGGTGAGCGTACTATTCGACAACGTCCTAGCGCTTCGTTGTGACTGGTACAGCCTCAACAAAGCCGTAATACTACAGCCTCTTTCGCGTAAATACGTCTGCCAAATCGGTTTTAGAGCCCTTGTGACTCCCTGATAAGCTCGTTTTTCAGCCCACAAATAGTAGTATTGCGTGCTATTTGTGGGAGAGACAGGTTTACCCCACGGAGGAAATGTCACAAACGATTTTTATCGTGAACTTCGCCTTCAAAATAGTCTTTCTTCCGAATTATTACCGATAACCCAGACTATATAATTACATGTACTCGTTTTTCCATAACCGCCTTCGAAAAAACCAGTGCTAGTGAAGGACCTACAAAATGACCTATCATCGCTGGAGAATCTTCCCTACTAGCCTAAAGCGTCCTCGCAACCAGAGTTTTTCTCTTTTTTTCACTTTTTTTTTCTTTTTTTCTATCATGAGTTTATCTTAGCCGCAGATGTATAATACAAGACTGGTCGGAAGACTTTTGAAATTTCCAATCGGGAAACGCGTGTTCACGTTTCCGTTTTTTCTGTTGTTTGTTACCAGTTGGATCGCGCTCTCAACATTTCGTGTTGAAATTGGCCCACACTTGCACTACTTTTGTTGAATTTAAACGCTCTGGTTTAGGGCAAAGAAGTTGTTACGGCCAAATTGCGGCTCTGTTGCGGAAAAATTGCAATTCGATTCGACTTGATTGCATAATTTTTATTGAAATTGTGATCATTTCACACGTTTCACTCACTACCTCAGTCTCCTCTTAACCCACCACCCCTTCCCCCAGGTGGAATCCAGCTTAGCCACTTCCTACCACCTATCATCAATGTTCCCATCTTGCCGTCTACCCATGTGGTACGGACCATATAGGCCCATGGATTGGAAATCTGAATTTCCGGTCAGTATTTATATCGCTCGCGCTCGTTCCCTAAAGACGGATCTAGCCCTAGCGCTAACCATAAGTGTTCCCATCTCGCTGCCTGTACTCCAATGAAGATTGAACCTTCTCCTCACGGGAACAGGACTTAAGAATCTCCGGTCAAACACAAACGCACCTACAGACACACACGCACCACATTATTTAGTATACATATATAGTAGGATTACTTCAGAGCTGGTTTCCGTAAAATATCACACCGAAGTCTACTAATCCGTGTCTTCAAGGTTCTACTATGAGATTTTCAAAAAGCGTCAACCCGAACCTACTTGATTTTACCATCTTGGACTACAGCAAGAACTCTGGAGGGCTGTTGTAACCGACATCATTACAAGCGAGCGTTTCCCTTGCTGTGTGGTCCTAAATATGAATAAGAAGTCCATCTTGGTGACTTGACCATTTTAAACTTTTATTTTGTGCATTTCACCACTTGACAGGACAGAACTGCATTATCTACTGTCCGACCTTTGAGAACAAATGCAATCCTTCTGCACGCTGATTCTCGATTGAAACGAGCAGTTGTTTTGCTCAGCACATGGTATGGGACCAAGAATCGCACTAGTATATTTGAATTAAAGATCTGCAATAATGTTAACCATTCGCTGACACCCCCACATTTTCGCCCTCTAGCGCAGATCACTATGCATGTATCGAGTCGCTTGCTCACTTCGGATTTACCAGATGGGCTGATGGGGAACAAGAGGCTGCGAATGGAATCAAAACAAACTTCGCATAGAGAAATAATCTTCCACCAATGGATAGCGATTTCTTCCAAGGATTCGACTAGTTTTGATTGGAGCCGTGCAATCAATCTGGTGCGAAGGAAAGGGAATAGATCGTGCACTAGTATTTGCAGTCACTCAGAACAATCAGCTCATATTGGGAAAGTTGGCTACACTATTCCTGCAAAGCTCTGGCTGTAGTCCGGGGCAGTTTATTTATTTTATCACTGCCTTCTAAGACATAACGAAACAAACTCCAAACTTGAGAGTGTGCTTGAAACAAGGGTCCCAAACTGTTTGTAAATTCTAGAGCATCATGTGGCGAAAACTCGGTGAACTAGTTTTATTGATTTAATTCACGTTAAAAAATTTGTTCTGCCGGAGATACACCAAAACCAAAAAGAGTGTCATCGCGGGGTGTTGCATAGGTGAATTGATGAGAATGACTGGCAATGAAAAGACCACTTCACTGTATGAACGTGGTCCAGTCGAGTATCTAAGTGAAACAAGAGCGAATAGCCAAATTGGCTAAAGCCATTAATTTTCTTAGAAAGGGTGCTATGATAGAACGCGAGGGATCCCTGAAATCAAACTCAGAACTCCAACGGCTGCTTTGCCAGTTGGATTCCGTCTCAACGCCGCTCCCGACTCCATAACCTCCACTGCGCTGGCAATGAACTGGCATGAAAAGGATTTACCGTCTGGGCTGTCAAGGTTTTTATTTTCTTTTTTTCGAGTCCACCTCGTTCAACTCTTTGCTCCATCCTCTTATAGTGAGATGCCAGAACAGCTCTTCTTTTCATTTTTACAATCCTACATATGTCTGATTTAAAATGTTCATTATATCGGACAGGCCATCTTGGCACTTCGAAGGCCTCAGATGGAAACGATCTGTGCTTTCAAGGGAAAAATAAATAACGTGTTTAGTCTGCCTAGATCTTTCTTCCTGTGAGCTTTCCTAGAGATCATAAGTAAAGTCGTAAAGTTACAAATGGGCGATCTCGCGCGTGGGAATGTATTTTTACTTATTTACAGAAGTAGAACGTGAACAAACGGTCGATTCTCGCCGATGGAATATATCGGAATCTGGAAAATGTGAGTGCGCTCAACTTGAGGTTTTCGGCAATCTTTGGTGGTATGAAGACTCTTCCAGTGATGGAACATTGTTCACAATTTGAAAGTGTGCAAAAAGTTTTGCTTCGGTGTCTTGAATTTCGTCATTTCGTCGCAGCTTGACTTCACCTTCCCTTAAAAGCTGATGGAATTCTTTTTCTTGGAGCAATAGTAGACTTGACATTTCTCAAAAAAAATTCCTATTATCGCGAGCCTTAATAATGAGTAAGCGTTCGAAAACAAAACGGAGCTGAATGTGTGCAACTTTGCTAAAGTTCTACCTACAAAATCATCAATGATTCAGAGGTACATCTGCAGAATTTTTTTTATATTCGTTCACTCAAAACCTCCAGTTTGTTCGAAGTCTAAATCACCCGTTAAAAGCATCAATTGTGCACCAAAGTTAGGCTTCTCCTTAACTTTTAGTTTCTTAGTTAATAATATCAGAAAAACAGACATTTTTAGCAAAACTGGGAGCTATTCACATGCTGTGTCGTGTTCGGGAGACTCAGACTGAGGTTTATAAAAGAACGAGTGGACGTGCGGTAGTAAGCTGCGACGCACACGGTGGAAGAAACTGGAGATGAATTGGTCGTGAAGTGTGGCCATGCCAAACTTCTTGCAAAACAAGTATCCAATTCAAGCGATGGCTCTAAAGCCACCTGAAATTCCAACATTGGAAAAAATTTCAGAACGTAAGAAGCGCACTTTTTGAAGCATGCATTGGTGAATCTCTATATAAACGAAAAAAAATTTTCCATGGCAAAAAAAAAAAACTCAAAAAGCTAAAAGCTGATTCAGAAATTCCTGAATTACTCCCATCCCTATTGATACTAGAAACAAATGGGTTAAGCCCACTAATTGGCACAATGGGAAACCTCTATGTGTTCGCACTTTACTCTTGATGTACTCAAATGTCTGACTATATACATACATTCCTCAACTCACAATGCTTCTTACCTAGTATTAGCTGAAAAAATCTCCCTGAAATATTTTTGTTTGTCTTTTATTTATATTACTACATCGCTTGAATGCATTTGTTTCGTTGAGCTCTAGGAATCCAACTAGCACGTCGTCATATACCATGCCCTCAAGCTTCAAGGAGAGCACTAACCATTATGTTATGGATTTAGCCTGCTTCGCCGGAAATGATAGCCAACTATACGATCTCTTGGTGGAACAGTCATATGCGCGTCTCATATATGTGAACAGCACGTTCACTCCAATGTTGGGTAACTACACAATATGCGAACACTTCTATGGGTATATGAAGTTGTATGGTAATGAGAGCAGAGCAGCTGAAATTGGTTTCATTCAGGTACTGTTATAGTATTCTTATACGTATTATATACTGTAAGAATTGATCATTAGTGTTCATATATCATGTGAAATAGCATATTTCATAAGAATGCACGGTTGAGGGAGTACAGCAGACGTTTCAGTGAATGTGCACATTCTACCATCCCTTTGGGAGCGTTGTACAAATCTTCCACTCAAAAACTGGTAGAATACCTAATTTCTTTTCTAACTTCTATTGTGTTTAATGAATTCAATGTTAGATACAGCAAAAGTGGGATGTGGTGTGGTATGATTTGCAGAAACATTTATGTATTGGTTCTTCCTTAGCGTGTTATCCCGCTAGAGTTGACTTTGAACGAGTATGGGTACATTCGTGTGCAGTAATGCGCGCGGCGATATTCATGGCGATTTTGACGATTTCGGCGCCTATTATTGTGCCACAGGATAAAAGTAAGGAAGATCATTAGGATCAGCTAGTGCTACTGATATTCTTTACTTAAAATTCAGGCCCCAGAGGTAGGCGCTCGAGTCGTTCAAATCGCCGTGAACTTCGCCGGCAATTTTCCGCCCGCACCTACAAACGCCCGATTGTTCCGTCCCCCCTTGAACACAAGTGAAGTACTTCTGTAAAATTACTGTTTCAAAATATTGACGTACAAGTTTGCAAAAGTCCTATTGTTTCTAAATATGCTCGGATGATAACAAACTCGAAACACCATCCATCCGGTAATAACAGCTCACTACCACCTACCAAAATATATTCATAGAAGTTTTTGGAAGGTTGTTCGTACATAGGACCGAGCGAGCGAGAGTTTCAAATGTACGAGAGTTGGTTGGTCGTCAGCTGACAAAGCCGGACAACGATCGATTCCGCACGTCGGCAGTGACCAATCGTTTTAATTTTCATTCGGCACAGGCGCTGAGCGGCTCAATCGTTAGAGGTGGTATTACGTACAAATACGTATCGTTGCGCAGAAGAACTTAAACAACATAATCAGACAAACCCTACGTGTGGGCGGCTGCGTTGCGGTTTCGCGCTACAGCACGTTATTTTGGTTTGTCTTGGCACTGCGAGTAGGCCTTGATGACAGAATACTTCCTCTTTCATAACTCTGCTTATTCGCGGATGCGTAGTGCGGTCGAGAACATTATTTTAAGGTGATTACTAGTTGTAGGAAGTAATTTCCACTATCAATGAACTGCTAAACTATAGTTTGGTAATGTATGCCTCTTTTCCTGCATGTTTCCTCTTTCATGCTTCTTCCAAGACCAATGATGGGTAGTTACCTTCACCTAGTGAATGGCTAGCGAACACTGCTATGTGTTCTTTTTCTATTGCATGCTTCTTGGTTTCTGCTTCTTCTGGGGACAACTGCAGAGTAATGACCTTCACTGATAGAGTGTTGAACCCTCATTTAGGAGTATGTCAACTACTGTACAATTGAAGAGCAATCTTGATTAGGTGTGAAAACTACATTTTCATTGTGCTGTCTGCGTATCTTTATCAAGCGGGTGAAAGATAATAAACTGAAGAAAATGGCAACAGTAAGAAGGTAAAGGATCATGAGAAAAATTCTGAAATGGAAAAGTTTCAATTGTGTTGATCAGAAATTCTGTTTTTGTACACAGGTAAAAGGTGAAATGCGAAAGCAAACGGAATATTTTACAAAATCAACACTCTTGGCAGTGATAATGGGAGTTTTCTGCTGAGAAACCTAACTTTTTTATCGAAGCTTTGGTTTTTCACTGCTGTTATTCTCTTCATTCAATAATTCTGACTTGCTGCATATCGATATGCGAGCAGCGCAGTGATCATGAAGTTTCCACACCCAAGTAAGATCGCCTCGCGCCTTCCTGCCTTGCCTCTGTTTCATTCTCCATCTAATCAGCTTCCCTGTTTTCTGCACAGTCGCTGGCGATTACACACGACGTGTTATTGAGACCCCTCCATGGCTTAAATGTCGTTATCTATAGCTTCTTTCGATTGGATGAGCTGTGTCAGTCAATCGTACAGACGTTGGCATACCTCCAAATCAGGTTTCAACACACTCACTCAATAAAGGTCATCACTCGGCAGTTATCTCAGAAGAAACACAAACCCAGAGGCCTGCAATAGAAATAGAAACATATAACAGTGTTCACTTGCCATTCCCTAGGGTAGGGTAACTACCCATCAACGGTTCTAGAAGAAGCACGAGGAAACATGCAGGAAAAGAGGCATACATTACCAAGCTATAGTTTAGCAGCTCATTGATAGTGGAAATTACTTCCTACGACTAGTAATCACCTTAAAATAATGTTCTCGACCGCACTACGCATCCGCGAATAAGCAGAGTTATGAAAGAGGAAGTATTCTGTCATCAAGGCCTACTCGCAGTGCCAAGACAAACCAAAATAACGTGCTGTAGCGCGAAACCGCGACGCAACCGCTCACACGTAGGGTTTGTCTGATTATGTTGTTTAAGTTCTTCTTNTTCTTCTTTGCACCTTCTTAGCTTCTTCGCTCATTCGCCTGTGGGATGACCTCTCTTAACTGGCTGGCTTGCTGATCTCTCTGGCAGCCTCAAATGAACTAGTTTCTCTCCCATTTATAAAGCAGTAACTTGTTGTGTCGGTTTGTGTGTTTTTCGGTTTGTAGGTCTGTCCGTCCGCAAAACTTTGTGTTTACGATAAGGGTAGTGATGTGGAAAATCCAGCTCTACCCTATTCCTTCTTATACACGAAGCAGTACTTTGGTTGGTAGGTTAATGGAGTAGAATAATTACTGCGGAGTGAAGTGACAAATGTGAAGTGGATCTCTCAAAGCTTTGATTTTGATCTGTTCTGGCATCGTGCTGTGTGTCTATACAACAAGGTGGGTTAATTGAATATTCAATTCGTACCCCATCCTAACTTTTTGCGAGAGATGATCACCCCGCCCCGGCGCTCCTCTCCTCCTCGGGCTTAGTGTTAGATTAAAAATCTATTCTTCCACCAAGTACCAGCCGATGCACAGGTGAGGTCAGCTACCCCTTTTTCGAAAGCATTATCTCCCCTACCCCACTCCCTCCCAACTACAATTTCTATCTACTTTTTTAAAAGTAAGGTGTGAGGCTCGGCGTAAACCGGCCGACCTGACTGGTTATTTATATGAATTGGAAACTTTGTCATTATCATTTTTATCATTACGTGGAGGGTGTGGAGCCTGAATAATACTCTGGGCGGTTTTGAACTAAGGCGCCTTATTCTACACGTAACGCATTGCGAATTGTTGGGCTGAGCGTTGTCTCATTCGATGATTGATTTTGAGTTTGCTTCTTTCATAATATCTGGGCACTTGTAGCAACTGAAAACGATAACTGGCTGTCTGAGCATTGTTAATGTCACGAGTTCGACGACAGGAAAGAACGGCACATCACCTTTTGAAGAACTCGACTTGACTAACTTGGCGAAAATCGATTATGATGATGCACTTTGTGGTATGTTATTTCTATGATTTTTTATTCGGTCTTTGACATTTTTAGAGCATTTTGGGACCTCTGTCACGACTGGAGGGTTGTCGGAATCGGTTGATCTGCTGCCCGTCGAATTTAACTATTAGGTTGATGCATAAGTTTTCTCCCCAACTTTTTTGTTAATATCTCAATAGCGAAACAACCTGAAGATTATAGTTATGAACCTTCACCTCACTACTCAACGCCAATGGTCAGGCAGCTTGTCGATTCCTTCCTTCCAAAATGACGGGGTGCTGGGACTTGAAGAGGTCGTCGGGTGCCTTTCTGACATAATCTTCTGTTTCAAACTTTTTTTCAATCCAGAAGCGTTGCAGGCGGCCGAACAGCTAGTAGTCGGAAGGAGCGAGGTCAGGGCTGTAGAAGGTCTGCGCGTCTATTAGCCATCCATACTTCTCCAGCTTGGCCTTGGTCGGCTTTGCGGTGTGAGATCGGGCGTTGTCATGGTGTAAGTAGATTTCCGCACTCGTTCCACAGTACGGTCAAAGTGATATTTCAATTATCGCAGCTGGGTAACGTATGTAGAAGCATTAATCGTCTACCCCCTCTCCAGCAGCTCTCAGTGCTCAATGCCTCCTCTGGACCACCAACAGGACAGGAGAACCTTTATAGAGTGAAGGTCGGCTTTTGGGCTGGCTTCTGGCTGTTCTCCTTTGTCTACCATTGCCGCTTCCTCACAGGATTATAGTAGAGGACTTACTTCTCATCTCCAGTAATCGTCGATTCCAGAATGTGGAGGTCCTTTTAGAAAGTGAGGAGAGAATAGCAGGAGGCCACCCTCCTCGAAAGGTCGTAAGCGGACAGTTCATGTGGGACCGATCGACCAAGCTTTGCTATCTGACCGAGCTGTTCCAGTCCACGTACAATCGTCGATTGATTATAGCCGAGCATGGTCGTCATTTCCCTGGTGGTTGGAATTTGGTTATCCTCTACGGTGGAACATAGTACTTCCAAATCCGACTCCAACGGCCGTTTTCTTTTAGCATCTCCGAGAGAAAAGTCTCTTTCCTTGAATTTGGCGAACCAAGTCTTGCTTGTGCAGTAAGAGATGACGTCCTCGCTGTATGTATCCACTGGCTTGTATGGGCTTCCTTTGCATTGCAGCCAGAATCGTGAAGTAAAACCAGGCTATGGCGCAGGTACATTCTGCCAAAGTGATAATTGTGCGGCATTGTCGTCTGCATATGCGGGGTGGGTGAGTGATAGCTAGTGTGATGAAAGAGTATCATGCACTGGTCACGCACACGTGATGACGAAATAACAACATCTATGCAAGCGAAATAAGGATCAAGCTCGAGGAATAACTTATGCATCAATATAATATGTAATATGTACTTAGCTTGGGAAATGCCGTTTATACACTCTCACGCTCTACATCAGTGCCGTAATATCCACTGATTGAAGCTTCACGGAGTCAGATTTCATAGATTAAATGAGCTGTTGATTAAACCCACTGCCTACTAACTAGACCGATTGAAGGCTCTGAAATGCTAATTTCTTCGGAAACCGTAGGAAAATAGTAATCTATGTCCTTAACTGGTTTTGTAGGACTTTCGTATGTTGGGATGTAAAAATTACCAGTTTACACATTAATTGCTCTCATTTTTGTTTTCAACCAACCCTTCCCTAGGAGAAAGAAGTGATCGCTTAGTTGCTTTTCTTCAGCATGTTGAATTTTTTCTAACTATTAAATCGCTTTGGTCAAAGTGATCCACCAGCGGAAGATATGTGTTTTGAGAGAGTATATTTTTGCAGTTCAGTTAATATTGAGGGATTCCTCAAATCTATGTGATGACGCGAAGGCCATTAGTGAGCAGAGCATACTTCCTTAGTAAAACAACTTACAATTACTCAGACACGGACACCACTCTTACTTGGGTTAACCCACTACTTAGAATAATATGAGAGGGGTGGCGGTACTTCTTCCCGGTTCCCATGGCAAATGGCAGTGAATAAACGGCGGCTATGGCATCCTTGCTCGGGGAGTTCAAAAATTTCCGGTCATAGCACGCGATCGGGTTCGACGAACGTGACGCGAATTCCGTGTAAAAGTACCCACATCCTATTATACAACTATTTAAGGCGCAGCTCTAGAGCGATTCGTAGGGAGGGCATTGTTACTTGAATTCATTTTTTTCATCAGTTTATCATTTGCCATATCCATGTCCATTTGTCAGAATACATGCGTGTAAGTTGAACGTAGCGCTTATTGCTTATTACGCTTTTTTTCAGGAGATATTTTTGCTTTACGGATTATGAGGAACAAGTTTCTGCGACGTATCGACTTTAACGAAAACTTGACCTTGAACGGGGTATGCTTGAATTCTCAACTTTCAGCTTGAAAATTCTCTGTTCAAACTCAGGCAAAAACCCGAGTGGGCCAATGGGTCAGAGCAGTTGGAGACACAAATCTCATCTTTATTTCTTTGTGGGATGGCGAGGTGGACTGAGGCCCCACTAACCTTGGCAATATGTTGTTGAGGAGCTTTCCAACTGCTGGAGTTCATTTCGCAGGGGTGCTTTGGTAGGCAGACTTCTGAAAAGAAAATAGTTCTCCCCTACTGATGCTGCCCTAGTTGAATAGGCAAATTTGAACAAAAGGTACTTATTAGATTAAAGATTCATGACTCCTACATCTGATGGTGTAGCGGGAACGAGATCTGTTACACACTAGTCTTGCCTATATATGTTTATTACTAATATAACATTACAAATAGGGCAAAGGGAAAAGGGTTAGGGCGAGGAGGCCATACGGCCAGGGCGAAGTTCCACGGCGGTGGAGCAGGGCAAGTCGACCCGGCTGTCTAAAACCAGCAGCTTTTATGTCGGTCTTGTGTGACGTTGCGCATGTGATTGATGATGAGAGGCGGTAGCGAAGGGAAGACTCGACATACTATTCAATTGAATACGAAGAATTATCGGATTTTATTCGGTTTTCCGGGTATGTCTTACTCTTACTTGGCAGTCAAATGAACAGTAGCTCGAAATCAGAGGATTCAGTGCAATTCTGAATTGGTTAATGTTCCACAGAATTGGATAAGTTTCGACTTCGTTACCTGGAGTATCTCGAAATTAAAAACTTCAGTGGTCGAGTTAATTCAGAGTTATGTAGTTTTGTAACATGGTGAGAACTTTGACTTTGAGAAAAATTCGTCAACGAAAGAAAGAGTTCCCTTAGAACCAGTACATTCTTCACCTTTTTCAGTAGCAGCACCACCTCTAATTCTGCAGTGCACCCACGTAATGGGCTCCTACTTTTTGGCTATTTTCTTAGGAGAAAATGGGATTTAACGAGAATGAACACTCATTTCTGCAGGGCTACTTCATCCGTATGAACTCTGCGGGAGGGAAAATCTATTTTGGTGGGAATCCGAACACCACTTTCCTATGGAGCGATCCAAAAGGTTTGACTTTTTATGGTTTTCCTTCCCACTCCACTTGAGGAAGCCTTTTTCAACTTAGCGCTAGAAGTTACAGTTGGCCTAGTCGTTTCGGAATTTCCCTATCGATTGCCTACCATGATAGATTCTTCCTATCAATGCAGTGTAATGAGTTTCCGTAGCTCATAGTATTTCTCGAAAAATGTCAAAAAGGAAAACTTGTTCATCAATCGGAATCAACTGCAAGAGACCTGGTTGATTGGTAATTGTGTCATATGTTATTATTGTATAGTTGACTCGTCTGTCGAGTTGCAATAATCAGGATTCAGTTGAACACTTTTGAGAAGGAATAATGTTTGGCGGCTCTTTCTTTTATTCAACATTCGAAAAGATTAGGCCGCTTACAATATGACACAAAAGGAACAGATCGGCTTATTTTATTGAAGCGGAAAGTATAAAAAANAAAAAACTCCAACAGGTTGCTCGACTTGCACCCGGCTTTCTACTTGTGTAGTAGGCTCGGAATGCTCAGCGAGCCCTGACCATCGCTTTTCAAATTTCAGGGCATGTTCTCTCGATGACCTTTTGAGAACATGTACGGCGATGCGTGTTTTTTACATATTTTACCCCAAATGCTTGAGAACGAAGCCTTAAATGTTTGATGGGATATGAGGGGCCACGTTCCAAATGATCGAATATTCAGCGAACTTCTGCACATAACATTTGAACTTGATTATCGAACTTTACCTGCTTTCACTCAGTCACGTCTGTTCAGGGAATGTTCTTCTTTTCATGATCTGAATCAGGTGTTGGTGATTTTCTGATGTCCATAAGGCACAGAAAAAACCATAATTGTGAAAAAACGAGGACAATCACGTTGCTTATTCTCAGTGGTCAGCAGGAATATTCACTGCTCTGTCCGTGTTTAAATTTGTAGCTGTTGTCAGTCTGAAAAAAAATCGAATTCTTGGTACAGTTTACACATCTATTCCCATTGTACGTCATTCCATGCGAGCAACCACAGTGTAAACAAAACATCCCTCAATGAAACGGTATAGATCCGCTCCAAAAGGTGGGCAGGAGAGAATGAAGACAAAACTTTTTGGAAGATCTTGCACGACTAAGTGCTGCGAAGCTACATATCACTAGCTCCGAAGGTTTTGCAAGAATCATTTTATCAAACGTGCTAGTCAATACTTGTTGTGCAATTGATCAATCTCTCTCTACAACAAGTACCATCAGAATTTATCTAAAACCGGTCAAATTCCAAAATCTTTCAGTGAAATTCATTGCACTTCTTTGTCATTTCAGACCTGAGAAGCCATTATATGGTAGGTTATACCATCCAACAAGGTCGCGAATCTCGAATAATCGTGGAACTTGATATATGAACTGGCTGATCTCACTCGAGATATTTACATAATGCTAGAGATGAATTTTAGTGCTAACCGCTTAACTTCCGTTCAAAAATGACTTTGCTTTGCAGATTGCGCGCAAGAGGATCCTGTGGAACTGTTGAGAAATTGTACGAACCTAATCGGACCCGTTTTTCTGGGGAATATATCACCAGAACTAAACAGGCGATTTACTTTCGAGCTCATCAAGAGAATTTACGGGCAGCTCATTATAAGGTCGACCAATGTCGATCTTGATGATTATGGATACCTCACAATTATTGCTGACCACAGTGAGTTTCTCAGATATCTACTCACTCCAAACTACTTCATACGGCTACTTCATACTCTTCAACCTCTAGTAACCGAGAAGATAGGGGGAAAAGGACGAACTTTATCAAATTTTTAGCGCCAGGCCGATTGGTCACGCAGAGCTTTAATGAGTTGAGTTAAGAAGTCAGGATAAATGATGTGCAGTACAGCCATTTTAGGTTAAATCATGCGGATGAGACTAGGGTATGCAGGTGGCAGTTTCAACTAGACACAAAATACATTTACATTTCTTTGAGAAGAGATATGGCCTAAATTTCTAGAAAGCAGATTATTTTCTTATCTTTTAGATGAGCCTTTATTTCAAGCAAATTTTTCGCAATGTTGCATGCTTTAAATAAGTGATAAAATAACGAAAAGAGGCTCACTAAATTGTGCTTTGAGTGAAAATCGAGAACAAAGAACATCGCGGAAAATGATTGAGTCAGGGCGATATATAGAAAAATATATGGCTGTACTTTTTCTGGAAACTACGCGAATACTCCGTGATTTCAGAAGACGCGGTGATAATTGAGAATAACAAGGACCTCAGAGGTATCACTGCCCTGACAAAAATGAACATTACGTTGTCGGATAAGTTTCCGAAGGAGGCCTCGGAGAATTGGAAACCAGTTGTAGTGAGAAACAATGGAAAAATATGTCTCAAGTCACGTCGCGACGAAGAAAATGTTCGAAAAAGAGTTTCCACACTACTTCAGTTCTCCGATTTTTGCAGTAAGTTGCAAGAATCTCTCCTTTGTGTTATACTTTCGTTATCATTCGATAGACCATAAAACTTTTGAAGTATCATATATTCGTGCCATATGAGCATAAGGCAGATTCCCTAGTGCTACCCATACATACATATATGTATGTGGTTTGGTTAAAACGTCTTTACAGCTCTATTTGTACATGAAGTACAACGTCGCAATTTTGCAAGAGAGCCATTGTAGCAAAACATCCAAAGTATTAGGTTGTTATGTAAACAGTTTTGAATCATGTTGTGTACATTCCAAAAGCAGTTTCCAAAAGCAGTTCATCTGCTATACAAAATAGTTCTCTCTCTCGTTTACAAAGCAGAAACTTGGTATGTCGCTTTGTCGGTTTGTGTGCCTGTCCGTCCGAGAAATTTATGATTACGATAAAGGTAGCGTTATGGAAAACCTAGCTCTATTCTACATTCCTCTACATTTNGGGGGGGGGGGGGGGGGGGGATTTATTAACTGCTCTGAAAAAGTGGAAAATGGGAGTGGGCGACCCAATTTACTCTGAAACGTTTATTGAATGGGTTCACTCACAGCTTGCGGAATGGGAGATGTAGTCGAAGAAAGTCGGTGAAATGACAGCTCACTCATTCTATATTTTCCACTGCAACAAATCAAACATAGCTGTATCCTTCATTTATTCTAAGTATTTCACTATGCGTTCTTCAACAAGGCTTATCATTTCCTCCTCAATACCTCTCCTCATCAGTCTTTGATGATTGTCGTTTAGTCATGAAAGGCGACAAAAAGGTTACTATCGCGAAAGCATCGTATACTTGTAGAACGCCTCGCTTCTTCAAAATCTATCAGAAAAACCAATTTTGAGGAAAGCCGCCTCCTGGCAACTAATTATTGAACAGTTTAGAGTGGATTGTAAGAGATTACTGGCTGACCTGTTGCAATGGAAAATAGCGATTGAGACAGTTGCCGAAGTTTCCTTGATTTTCCTCTGTCTAAATCTCAATGCTCTCTACCTCACTCTCCGCGAGAAGAAAATTTCATTAACATCGTATCTAATCTTCGATTTATTTCTGGCACTTTGTAGGGCAGATAAATAATTTTCGGATGGCGTATAACAGTATTCGAATCAATATAGGTGAAAATACTGTCGATTACATCCTGTCGGAAGAATGCGGGCCGGGACTTGAAGAAGTCGTCGAGTGCCTTTCTGACCCGTCACGACATTCTGTCGCGGTGGTAATTGTGCTGCAATTTGGTCCAGATTGGCGCAATTCCGCATTACCAAATTGTATAAACATTTGCGCAATGAGTAGAAGGGAATTTCTGTTTTGACAAGGCTTCCTCAACTTGAAGCATCCCCTGCGTGCAAAAATTTCCTAGTATTATAGATAAGTATCTAAAAAATGCATTGAAATAAATAAATAAATAAATAAATAAATAAATAGTGTATCGAGAGCTATTTAACGATACTGATTTGATGTGGAAACGAAATAATGGCCTGAAATTTTATTCCTTAGTGTTCAATCTATCAGACCATTCCTAACTATGCAGTTTTCTAGTACTTTTGACGAAATCTATGAATGGATGATGTCTGGCATCATGAACTTATTTTTAAACGGCTTTTGAGTTTTATAAATGATCGAATTGATCTGTAGTCGATTTCGAAGAGTGCAGGTATATATCAAAAATTAAAGTCAAAATTAACTCAGGAGACAGGTGCGCTGGAGGAATCGTGACCGATCTCACGAGTCTGCAGTCTTGTCGGATAGTGATGGGAGGTCTCACTATCAAAGATTATGACTGTGAGTGATGTTTCAAAACTAATAGCATTTTTCAGTGCTACTTCTTCAACGTTTCACAAGAGCTTGAAGTCCCTCTAATGAAACGTCTTCAAGCTCTCGTAAAAGTATGCTCGAGATGTTACTTTCCTTTTTATTTGCTGGATCTAATCGCACGCTGCAGACATTCAATGGTGAATGGAGCGCGCCATGTATGTGTCAGATTGTAAGAGCGCAACGAACAGATGTGAAACCTGATACGAGTTATGCTTTCATTGCATTAATCGCAGTGGGGGTCATGGTAATATGGGTATGGATTCTGCCACTTGCTGAGAGTAGGGATGGGGGGTCACTTTAGTGAAGTGGACAAAACATTCACTTGGAGAGCACAAGAACTGCTCAACGTTTTGAGAAAAGAGCACTATACATTATAAATAGGTGTCTGATAACCTAACACATCGACTTTACGTCCGAAGGAATCGTTCTTACGTTCAAGGGAAAGGAAACTAAGAATGAACACATGCAGCACCGAAGCATGTCAGTACTGGCATGCTGCCAGGGTAACTCGCCTATCACTGCACTCGTTTTTCAAATAATATTCGTTGGATACTACTAATTCGCAATGGCCATCCAAGATGAGACGTATACCGCTGTAAGAGTTCACAAAGAGCGGTTGGTCTCTGCAGCGATAGCGCAGTTTGTAGGTTTCAGGATTGTGAGGACGGTGAAGAAGATTCGAAATTTGAATCCTTGGTCCTTATTTTACTTTTCAAGAAAACACGTTCCAAACGCTTACAAAAATACTGAAAATGGTAATACAATGCGAGTTCTCCCTTACCTTAACCAACGACTAGAGCCTAAAAATTGGGTTGCGAAGTATACGGCAGCTCTACGCACTTTTGACAGAGGAGGTTGGATGACTTATGTGACCGTAATGCTTTTGGGAAGAACAATGTATTCTACTTGACCGGAAATGTGCCAGTACATCTCTGTTGAC
>UZAF01019365.1:0-17257 GCA_900617895.1 Haemonchus placei | reverse complement strand
CCCCCCCCCCCCCCTCCTCCTACCCATTGTTATAAGCTGTATTGAAAATAGGGATTAATTTGCACCTCTCATTTATCAGCATCCGTCGACGCAGGCATTTGATAGCATACAAGTGGACGATCTAGTAGGCCAATATATCGTTTAATGAAATTTTATGCAAAACCATGATAAGCATGTAAGCGCAGAGGTTCTACGCGGGAGTCGGCATTTAGTTCCACTTCTACTTACGTCGCACCTTTCTCGCCCATCCACTCACTCGCCTGTGGGGTGACCCCACTTAATTGGATGGCTGCTGACCTCTCTTGCAATCTGAATGAACTGATATTGATGTTATGGATTGGAAACTTTATTATTATTATTATTAATGTTATTATAATTATTATTTGTTATTATTACACATTTCAAAATAATATACAGTAGGGACAATACAATGTGAAAGTTCAAATTCTTCATATTATAAGGAAACTATTTGGCCCTATCGGTGACGTATCGAGACATCTTCCTGCAGAACCGCTCTATTTCCTGCTCATTTGGCCCAATCCGGTATATATCTTCGAATCTGCAAAAGCAATAAAATGTAATGCATCTCGGTTTGTGCGGCACAAAAGCACTTAGCATTATTATCATTAATATTATTATGTTATTATCTGTTATTTATTATTCACATTTGAAAGCAATATGTAGCTGGGCAATACAACGTAAAAATCCAAAATCTCTATATCATAAAGAAACCGTGAAGCATTATCGGTGACGTATCTAGATATTTCCCTGCAGATTTGCTCTATTTCCTGCTCACTTGGTCCATTCCCCATCCACTTGGTCTAGATAAATTAGTACGTGATGCTTTCTTCCCTTGCTTACCTGCCTTTCGCCAACAAATGCTTGCACTTGAGTGTAGCTTGATTTTGGGTAGCTGTAGCTGCCCCTAGGTTTCTAAAAACGTAGGGTTTGGTTGACAGAGCTTACAGTGCTTTGGGTGCTTAGGATAAATAAAAGGAGTTCGAGCTACAGCACTCGAGGGAACAGAAAAGGAAGTTGCAAGTGGTAGAATGGGTGAAGGTGCATAAAATAGGGGTTGTACAGTGGATTGAGGTGGGCTAGCTGAATACAGAGATCCGTAGGAATAAGTAGGAGCAACAGTAGTAGTTAATCTTGAGTTAAAGCCGGAGAAAGCTCTGTAGTTGAACTCAGAGTAGTACAAGTGAGACGTCGTGCTCGTGCGATGACAAACACACTACAGAGGTGATTTATGATGATTTCATCCGCATGTTTGAAGACCTTCAAGTGACCTACTGGCGGTATCCAAAGAAAGCGACAGATGGAGTTGAAAAAAGCGTGAAAGGTCACTCTGTTAACTAGTTTGCCAGCAGGCGCCTTGTGAGAATGAATGCTTACACGATGCGATAAATCCTTTTCCCCATCCTATGATTTTTCCAATCATTACTTTAGCCTCCACAGCTTTTTGTGTTGCATTATTAATGTGTTGCATATTTGTTTATTTTTTGTTTTGCTTTATTTTATTTTTCATGCTTTAGAAATTTCTCAATCATATAATCGATATCGTTACTTCTGAGTATGGTGGTCTTGCAGAGAGGTCAGCAGCCAACCAATTGTGCGAGGCCACCCCACAGGCGAGTGAGTGGATGGGCGAGGAAGGTGTGAAGTAATCAGAAGTGGAACTATATAGACTCACCCGTTCTACGCGAGTTTTAACTGTCTGGCTAAACAGTGAAACTCTCCACATATACATACATAATTACATGGAATTTGTAAAGACAGTGGGATCGCCCGAATAGCGCCTGCCTGTCT
The DNA here is from genome assembly GCA_900617895.1 of Haemonchus placei. Taxonomy (NCBI): domain Eukaryota; kingdom Metazoa; phylum Nematoda; class Chromadorea; order Rhabditida; family Trichostrongylidae; genus Haemonchus; species Haemonchus placei. The sequence goes on along the minus strand of UZAF01019365.1, from coordinate 15,448 downwards.
TCCTTCTGATGTGATTGATTGTTCTCAACGTGGTTGAGAACAATCATCAGTCCCCCTTTTCTTTTCGGAAAAATGAGTTTAGCAGCACCCTACGTCAAGCGGTACAAAACCACTCTGAATAAAATCGATTGGTTGCTGAAATCGATCACTACGTTAACAGTTATACCACCGCAATTCCCCACCTTTCTTGGAGTTGGAACACTGTACGACTAAAGAAACAAAACTGCGGTTGAGCGGTCTGCTACACAATAAATTGATGTGGCATATCGGTGTATCGGACAACATCCCCACAAGGGAAATCCTTTCGAACAGTGAATCCCTACCACACATGAAGGCTACACGTGTGGAGGGGGCCATTCTGAGTTAACACTATGTAATCTAAAAGGCCTCAAGGCAGAATTGTCGATTTCAAATCCCCACTTCCCCTTTGCCCCTCTTCGGATTTCGGTCCTGCCACCTGCCATCAGTCCTCCCGTCCTACCGCCTACATCTCTACCAAATTTGAATGCCTCAGATTTCTAGATTGAAATCAACAAATTTCGCGCAAGACCCGCCCTCAGTGGGTGGAGTCTACACTGACGCGTGCGAATAGCTTTCCTATTCTGCCGCCTGCATCTCTGCCAAGTTTGGTGCTCCAAGTATAATCTAACACTTTGCATAAGTCCCCCCCCCACCCAGTGAGCGGAGTCTACAAACGACACCTGCCATTAGTTTTGCTATCTTGCCACCTGAACCTCTACAAAATTTGAACGCTCTAGATCCAAATAAGGAATTTTTGAGTAAGCCCCGCCTCTAGTAGGCGGAGTCCCCATGTGCCATATATTAGTGTCCCCAATTTTCCATCTGCATATCCTCTGAATTTGAGCCTCCGGGTCCAACTTATTTAGAATTATGCGCAAGCCCGCCCTTGGTAGGCAGCTACGCATAAGATCTGTCATTAATTTTGCTAACTTGCCACCCGCACCTCTACAAAGTTTGGTCACTCCTGTAGTATATTAACAGTTTTCGCGCAAGCCCCTCCCCCAGTGAAAATAGTCTACACATGCCACCCGACATTAGTTTTCCAATCTTGCCATCTGCAAATCTATCAAATTTGATCGCTCCTGTGCCACATTATCATTTTTCGCGCAAGGCCCGTCTTCAGTGGGCGGAGCCTACACCTGTCACGTGTCATTCGTGCTACTTTTCCGGTGAATCACACTTTTTGCGCGAGCCCCGCCCCCAGTAGGCGTAGCCCAGCTTGTTTCTCGTGTTCCCAAGTACCTCGGCTCATTCCCCACTTGTTCCAACCTGTCCTAGCTATTTCGGTCCGATTTCCAGAAGGCGCCAAGAAAATGGCTACAAACGGATGAACAGACAAACAGATTTTGTTGTCTATGCATAGTTAGGGTTCTGGAGTATCACTCTCATCATTTGTCTGATGCCCCAAAATTATCGTAGTGCACACACCTAAGACGGACCAGTTCTTGAGCGTTGTAAAAGCTGTCTGCACTATTTGCACCGGAACCCATATTTTGTACACAGGCAGCTTATTGCACCCAGCTATGTGCGATTCCGCGCCTACTGGAAGAGCTCATCCGAATACCCTTCCCAAGCTCCAACTTCATCGTCTCATTCTCGTCGACCAAGCCGTAAATTAACTTCTTTCTTGAAGCCTACTTCTCTGAATACGCTAATTTTCTCCTTTTTTGCATTATTCTGGAGTATTACTCCTACCATTCGTTTGATACCCCGAAATTATCGCAAACTGTGCCTTTAAATATTGAGACTAGTCAACAGGATGGGTGAACTAAACCCGTCGTCCATATACTGCAAACATGCATGTTACTTTCCTGCAAATATAGATGCAACAGCTGACGATCCCAAAATAGAACCATTACTTGCCAGGAGTGACACATGCACAATAACCTTTTATCAAAATGTTCTGCCTTATACCATAAGCGATACTAGAAGGCCAATCGCATAAACGCGACGTGGTGTAAACGTGGTATGAACGACAGCTGAAAACCCTGTGCGAGTGTTGCGACGGTGGCGGAGAGCAGCCCTCATTCCTCCTACGCCAAAACGCGGCAGTGCCCCTACGCCACGTTGGCTAATGATGTTGAAGCTACGACTCCGCACTTGCGATTAACACTATCTTCGAGCGAAATCGAACGCTAATAACGTCTTTACTGATGCCAATTTACATCACAGTCGTAAACACTATTCCAGACCTAACGACACTCTTGTGTATCCACATAAAGCTCCATAGTAAGGTAACTACCATTCAGGGGTCAGTAGATCTTCCTATCATCGACTATCTTCAGCTCCGTTGTGTCTAATCGTAGACACTAAAATACTAAGACTCAAGTGATTATGAGAATGTACGAATCCAGCTCACGGCCCATAAAGTTCATTGTAGCTCTTACTAGTCGCGACAGTTTTCCTCTTCGATCACCTAGGATCTCTATTTACCCCACATCACACATTAAAGTAGCGCTGCTCCACAATTTATGCGAGGTCACTAGCTCCTATAGCCTGTGATCCACTGTCAGTCATTTATCAGCTGTTATCAGCCTCGTTCATCCACCTACGACTACCGCTCTCCAAAGTTCCAAGGCTAGGCACAGACACGGCCACGTGCATATATAATATATGCACACACACTAGAGCCAGCTAAACAAACAAACAAACAAACAATAAAACATAAAATAACGTAACATAAACAGTATCCATTTACTCATACACACATACTCTCGCTACACACTCAGAAACACAGCCGCCCCCACACATATGCATCAAGATCCAGCTATACATATACGTAAAACCCTACGTAGACATATACAATGTACGTTCAATCATAAACAAAAACACGTAATATTATATATCGCACTTACCGCATAAATACAATGTACGTAGTATAGATGCACATATACACAAATATTCGGGAACGGAGAACTTTTAAGAAAAAAGTTCTTCAATCCACGTTCCACACTTGATTTAGATATCTTTTTAGGCATCTTGGAACCCAACGCTATAGTTGGAATCAAGTTTCGCGGAGATAAATTGCTTGCTCTCCAGAAAAGAAACGATGAACAAATGAAGCAACTTGAGGCAAGGCTTAATGAAGAAGTCAAGGTAAGAAAATTATTCTCTCGAGTCAACGTATCCCACATATAATATATGCTCTTGAGTGTCATGGTGTTGATTCCCTGGAAGCAAAGCATCTTCGTGATTTGATTGCTAAACGGTCAGATAACCTCAAAAAAGCATATAGGGGAGTAGTGGTTGAACTTGCCGATTTGCATGATCGATCTGAGCGAATGGTGTCAAAGAAAGCTGTTCAGGTATGTTTTGATGTCTTGTCGTCACTTTTCCTAATATATGCATACCTCATATCTTTAGCACGTCATCGATCTCGCCAACTCGCGTAATCTTTTCGCGCAGATTTTTTCGTTGGAGACAGCAAAGGTTCATCTATGTGATATGTAAGTCTTTCAGTCGTTGACGGGTGTCTTGTAGTAAATAAAAATGAGCCCAAGACACCGGAAGGTAATCGTATTAATTTTAGTCGTTGCTGTCCTTCTCCACTAATATTTCCATTTTTTGATTCATCAATCCTGGCTGTGGTTTTTCCACGCGAATTGCAGCCATGAATAGCGGCACCACACATGTCGTAGACAAATTTCCCTTCTCTTATGCCCCTTTGACACACGCAGCCATCTCTTAGCAGTCTTAGTAGATAGAATCATCGGCCATAATCGAAAACTATTTCTTCCCTTCTCTTTTGACTCTCCATTTTGTCCAACAATCCATGACGCTGGCACTTGCTATCATGATGGAATATGATATAAGTGTTGGATTAACATCGGTAAGCCGGCTCGTCATCATGAATGATCCACTTGTTGTGATCACTTTGGCTTCAAAAACTTCTCAACACGTCCACCGTGTTTCGTGTTCGCTCCTGTTGTCGCAAGTTCATGGCCACCCTTTGGACTGCGATCCGCATCGGCGGTACGAGCTCCGCAAACCTCCTCGCTCATCGGACCACCACGCCCTTCCTGCGCCCCGAGACAGGAGGGCGGACCAACCCCCGAGGACTAAGGGGTGTCGGCTGGGAAGGCCTCCGCCTTGCCAAGCGACCTCAGCCTAGTACCTCGCGACAAGATCCCTGCCCCCGACACAGGGACCAACTGACTGAAGGCGGCGACATAACCTACTTCTCCCGTGACCGTGACCAACCAGAGTGCCCTACCTTACTCACTTCCCCAAGACAAGTACAAAAGTAAGAAACACTGGTTTATTATTCTAACTACGAACTACACTACAACTACGAAATGCTAGATAGGTAACTACACTATAAAGATAAACGTGTGTGTTAGAGCCAGAGGATATCACAAGAGCGTAAAGTGATTATCTCTATATATATAAACCGCTAATTTTGTGTGTCCGTTTGTGTGTCCGTTTGTGTGTCCTCGCAAAAGTCACGTAGGCACGATCAAGAGCGTGGAGATCAAATGAGCGCAGTGAGAAAACAGCTATAGAACTGGGAACTCAACCGATGCTCATTATATGACGTCACAGACTAAAAATCAGAGCTCGCCTCCCACGACGCAGAACAATCAAACCCCTAGGATCTAGAGAAGCTCCGAATGGAAAAAATTCCACGATCACCTATTACTGTTAAGAGGTCAATACCGACAAAGCGGTTCAAATTGAGGAATATCACCTAATTCTTATACATCAAACGTTCTCCTGACTATTTTCTGTCGTGCTGAATACTTATATACTATGGACGACTCAGCTATCGGTTCGCAGCCAACTGAGGGAGGAGAGAGGTTAGGCTTCGTGGGCAAGGAACCCTTTTTGCTCATGAAGAATTTTTACCGAAAGTACCTTTGCATTTAATCTGTTTTCCAGGATACGACAGCTCATCATCATGTGGGAAGCGCTTGCGTCTAACTGTTTGTTTGTTCGTTCAATTGTACAGAAATTCGATATTACTTTAGGGAGCTCCTCCATAAGTCTTGTCAAGTTTGGGATGGGTTGGGGAGAGGGCAAGAACAAAAGAACATATTTGAGCCCAGCGCCGCTCCTACTTCAGGGGTGGGACATGCACAGGATTGGGTGATGTCCTGGGCAAAACTTCTTAAAATAAGTCGGGTCAGGTTCTTTCTATTTCCTAACAGCCCAGGTTTGGGATGGGTTGGGCATAGGGCAAAACCAAAAGAGCACATGTGAGATCAGAGAAGCTCCGCCTCCAGGGGTGGGACATGCACAAGAGTGGGTGGTGACATGGGCAAAACTTGAAAAGGTTCTTAACAGCCCAGACGCCCAGAAAAAATAGGCAAAGTAGAGGGAAAGGTCAACAAATAGAATGAAGGAGAGGCAGTGGGCGGCATTCTCCCCACAGCTTCATAACTCCATTCAAAGAGGGCGTGGAGGCTGGAAAAAATAAAAGGAGCGAGCAGGGCCTTATGGTGGTGGGCACGCGTGCATACTTAGCAAAGCTCCGCCCACGATAGGGAGCATGGGTTAATGTTAGCTTCTTTTTAAAAAAAGCTCATAAATCTATTTGAAAACGTTCTATAATGTTAAAATGAGTGTATAGATCATCCCAGAGAAGATCGGACAGTGCTCTCTGGAAGGGCCTTCTATCACTTCTGAAGAAATTGGCATGCAAGTAAATTAGTTCTTTAACCCATTGACGACCGCGTGGCCCGTATACGGGCCACACCATATCGTGCTCCTGGGACCGCGTGGCCCGTATATGGGCCACAGTAGTATTTTTCATGTATAACATTCACTTTCAATTTTTTTGACGCTTTCGAGTATAAAGCAGGATTATGACCCTCTATAGAATCTTGAGGCGCAGTGGTCCGCGTATTTTTGACTTCCGTCTATAGTAATGACAGAAAACAAAAGTATCTCTGAGGGCAGCGATAAAGGAGCAAGACCAAAGTTTTTAAACTAATAAGTTACATGCACTTCTTATGTTAACTCAGAAAACATTCCAAACAAAAGTATTCGTGGCATTTGTCGCACTTTGTCGAGTCTTTTTTTGCATGGTTCATGGCATATAGTCCCGTAGTCTGGGCATTTTCACAAGTCCCATCTGAATGCACAGTGCGATGAACTTCTTCAGCTCTTCTTTATTAGTGTCCACGAAGCTAGAGTCCTTGTGCGACCCGTATCTATTTGTTTCCGTTCCTATAAGCGTCAGAAGATTGTCGTCGATGAATAATTGGAAGAAATCTATCGGAGCAGAACACATTGACACCGCATTGTTCGGCCCATGTTGCTGAGTGAAGTCCCACCTGGTGTCAGCTTCAACATCACTTATCCATTTTTCGGTGCCACTGTCTTCGCTGTCAAGTGTCGTCACCGAACTGGAATCTGAAGTAGACTCTTCTGTTGAGGGAAAAATTGCCTGCGAATCCTGTGAATCATCTGTATCGCCGCCTTCGTTTTCAGCGTCGGAGTCCAACAGTAAATCTCGAAAGTGTTCGTCCAGATCGGCATCATCATAATAATTGGAATCCACCATCCTAGGGAAAAATATAATTTTAACCATAATTCATGCATGAAGGGGTGCAAAGTTACCCTTCCTTTGTAGCTTACTTGGAAGGATCGAGCGATAGAATAATCCCAATTTTTACACCTTATTCGCCGCCATTACGAGGCTTACAAGTTGGCGATTGTGGCGTAAAAAGTTAGAATTATTGCTGGTGTAAGTAAGCAAGCTTGAGGTACCTTACATATTGTAAGGGACCTCAAGCTTGGATAAATGCACCAGCGAATCCACTCGATTGCAAAATACTAAACTACTAAAGCGAAGGGAATATGAATAAAACCATGATTGGACGGGTGTCAGGCTCGGGCATTTATATCCGGTCTTCACAGGTGGCTGCTTCTGAAGAATTCCAAAGTAAAGCTCAGATGTTCAGCTCTTTTCTAAATTCTTACGAAGTTCATACAGCTTTTCTGTGCCGAAGAAATTTACAGCTGTTCTATGATGAAAGAGATGTTAGATGAAAGTGTGTTTTTTCATCGCCTTTCCCAAATTTGTAAGTCATAGATCGCCACAGTATAGCCGATGATTTGAAATAAGCCATTCTGATTTTATATGTTTCTCTGAGTTTCGATGGAGTCGGATCTAGGGCACATTTAGAGACAAGTTTGTAGAAGTTTCCTATATCTTTTAGAACACTAAAAAACAACAATGGATGCCATAACGACAGCACTGTTTGTTGTGTACAACTTATCTTTTCTTCCTTGCCATTTTTATAAAATTTTTTGTTTGGTGAAAGTGTACACAAAAAGTAAGATTGCTCCTGGGACCGTGTGGCCCGCCGGCGGGACACAGACAGAGCCCGCGAAAAATGCGCTCGGTCCCACACGCCAGACACGCTAAAAAGGCGCGGTCGCCAATGGGTTAATAATACCAATAAGATTCTGAGTAGTGTTGGAAGCCTTTGATATGTATGCTTATCTCCTTTCTCTATCATTCTTTAACCAAGCACGCACATCCTAGAATGACGAACTCAAGATGAGACAGTGTTTTCTAGAATTGTTTTATAACCGCTCTGATGAAGTCCGAGATGTAGTGTCACATGAATCCACTTCAGAAGTAAATGTTGTGATCATTCACGTTGGAGAAATTGTACTGAAGTGGTGGGGGTGAATGTAAAAGGGCTTTCCAACTTTGACACAAGGAGGAGGATGCCCGGCGTAGCCTGGCATTACATAAGAAAGAGGAGAGCCCGACGTTAGCTCGGCGATCCGACTGGTCATGAATAAAGTACATTAAATGTGGCAATGACGCAATATAATAAGGAGCAAAGCGAGCATATACACAATGAACAATAGCACACACTCACTCACTCACCTATCCCTCGATCTTCAGGCTTCCTTCAAGGCAAGTTTCTCCAGCTGTCCATTCCAGGCCCCATTGGTCTCGGCGGTCTTCTTGCCTTCTTTCTCAGTATCCAACAGGTGACAACTGCACGCCCTCGGAGAGGGGTGCTCGGATACTGGTCGGGCTTACACTGGCGCTCCGTTGCCTTATGGGCAACTTCACAGCGTTACCCAGTTATACGGACCAGCAGCCAACAGCGAGCTGGTCGCGGTGCGTGACGAGTGACGACTGACTAGGCTATGCGAAGGAGCAACGCGCGCACATATGCGCCGAGCAAAGATGGGCCGGGGCGCGAGCGGTGCGCCCAGCGGCCATCATCACATCCGCGACACCTTTGGACTTTCTTGTTTCTGAATAATATCCCCTGTTCGCTGATCGCTAACGTTTGAACATGCTCACTATACGTTCTTTAGTCCGAATGAGCGAACATCTTCCTATGATTAGACTCTGGGCTGTCCAAGTGAAGAGTCGCTAATGTTTCAAGGAGAAACTTTCATCATGAGCAGCGCATCAGCCGCATATTCGTAAAGTTCGAATCGAAAAAAAACAAGCCTACAGCTCGCTATTAGCTCAGTAGATTCTCGGTTCTACCGTGTAGGTCTTGCATCCCGCTTTCCTTCAGACTGCTAACATATCCTCACAATTTTGATGTTTTCTGAATCTACTCAAACTGGATTGCGAGCTTTCGACATGGAATCGGTCAGCGTGTTTTGGTTTTCTTCCCATTACCCTAACTATCATTAATTTTTCTTTTGACCATAATTGTCATTCACGAACGTAATTGACGTTTCTCTGACATAATAACTGTCACTAAGTTTTTTGTTGCCTGGCCGTGGTCTGTGGTCTGTCGAAGATTCGCGATACGAAGCTTCATAGGAGTCAGGAGGGGATTGTCACTTCAGATGAAAAATTATCCTTCGATTACCTAATAACTTGTCTAATAACTAGGGAGATGGCGAAATATGTACTATTGAGCAAATTGTAGTGTATTTTAAATAATTTTTATTATTAGGGTGTCCGGAAAGTTTTGAGAAGATTAAGCCTCTCAACTGCGAAAGCATGTCACTCCTAAACTCGCTAAAAAGTATTAGATTCGATAACAGGGAGAGGGCATTGTTGGTAGATCAATGCTATAGTTGATCGGTATTTGACGTGTAGCTTCAAGTAGGTAGCGGATGAATGGAATATGTCGCGTCTCTTTCCTTTTCGGTGGCATGGCGTCAGTGCCCTAACCGGTTGATGAAGAAAGTTTGAGACTAAGATGGACCACTATCTTGATCGCTGATCTACCTCTATCGTTGTAGTTACTTTGAGTTGAAAACCCCGACTGAATTTTCTTGAAACTTTGGGGACACAATAATAAAATCCACGCTGGTCGGCATTTCAGCAACAGCTCATTCGCACTCGCACTTTTAAACTTTAAGCTAATATCGATATTGACCTGTGAAGTTTGCCTGCTTTTTATCACAAATGATTTGGTTTGATTTTTTACCTGCTTTTTATTCGCTCCACTTTGCAATAGTGGTTGTTTCATCGATATATCAATATTCTCCCACCTTTTTGCCGATCTCATTCTGCCGTGAATTTGAGATATAAATTTTAGCAACAATCTGTAGTAATCTCCATCCGGAAAGAAAAGGGTTCATTTCGACCTTTTTATCCTTCTAGTGCAGATTATACGACGATATGGTATGAGCTTGCATCGTCTCTGCCTACTATCCTACAGTTAGGCGTTTTAGGTCATGGCCTTGACCTGAGTGAGTGATCATCAGAAATTCGATGCTCCGTTGTTGACTGCAGCCACCAACTGAAATCTATTTTTGGTAGCAGGTGTTTGTTCGGACACAATCTGACCCAGAAGGGAATGTTACCTCTTGAGTATCTACATATGTTAAGTTATCTGAGCGGAATACTTCTTCGTAGGAGGAACTAAATCCTCAGAAGCTTTTGATTGATAAGTTTTAGCTGTTTTCCCTTGAAGTATTATGACGGTAACGTTAGGGGAACATCTCGCGTTCCGTTTTGATCTCGCTGGATCCACGTGCGTTTGAACCATAGTTTTTTTATTTAATTCTGACGGTGGTCATGAGTGAGGGGTTGTTACAGTTGTTCAAGGTGACGTCCGCCTTTATGCAATATACTTCATAGCGATGTAGTGAAAAGATAAACCAACTTCGGAAATTCAATTTGAAACTCTTTTAAGAGAAAAGTTGCAGCTTCCCATGGAACTTTGATAAATATCTACGTATATGATAGAGCTCAGAATACTGTTCTTGAATGTAGGAATGGAGTAAATGAGTCTCCCAATAAAAGTTGTAAGCGCTCAAAGCTCGCATAATCAGAGTTTGAAGGGAAACGTTCGATCTTATCGTCGGTTAGACTAGGTCCCGCCGCACCGTTGCACGTCGCAGCCCTATGCAATGTTGGGATGGTCATGCTTCAACCGAGCATTCACGGCTAGAACTATTTTACCGCGCGCGAGTGTTTGAATGCCACTCAGTATGCGCCATCGTGAAATGCACGAGATCTCCCTGTAGAAGAAGCATGGTGTTGTAGAATAGGGTGTGTCGACTTTTTTTGCACGTAGAAAATACAGGAATTAGCAAAAGAAAAAGCAAGGCGGTAAAATATAACAGATTCCCCACTAGAAACGGCAGAACTTCTGCAGCACCGATGTTGTATTCAAATGTCCACATATGGTAAAATGATCCAAACCGTAAATCCTTGCACGGTGCAAACGTGTCCAACTCGAAATCGGGGTAGGCTGCGGCGCGCGGGACGTGTGCGGCGTGACCTAATTTCATCGAGAAAATGAACGGAGTATCCGAGTTCTGAGACCGCGTCATTCGTGATGCACACTTTACCCCAATGGCAGCAAGCGTCCGTGGTGCAGAGGTAGTGTTCCCTTTCATGGGGTGCAAGCTCGCGCCCCGCGTTCGCCAAAATTTTTCCACAGCGTGCTTTCTTTTCCAAAAGAGTCTCGTAAGATTTTTTCATACTTGTTCAAGTAACCACCTTATTTCGGGTATCATTTACGCACATCACACACAGTGCTGTTCAAAAAGAAATCATGGACCTTTTCGCCATGACACATCACAAACTCAATGTTTTTGACTGATATTTTGATATGTAAACAACAGTAATAATACGAAATGTTTCCTTTACGAAACTCACGAAGTTTCGTTCCGTTTCTCATAAGGTAAAGCTCATAAGGTCATTTTTCACATTTTTTACGTGAACAAAAATTACACAAGCTTTAAAAGTTCCAGAAAGTCGCCTAATTTGATCCCCCATCATTATGAAATGCGTACCAGTCTACCACTTCAAAGAGAGCGACGGGATCAATGGAGGCTTGGCATTGGCGGCGCCTTGATTCAACCAACTTGTCAATCACACTTGGTCAATTTTCCTCCTTTTTTCTTCCAAATGGCCAAACCTCTGTGCAGAAATCGTGTCTTTCCTACCAATCTGAGATTCTTTCGCAGGTCGCCAATGATGTCCAAGTCAGGAGACTGCTGGGCCAGTTGAGGCACCGAATTCCCACGAGTCAGCCAATCGCGCGCCGTTTTAGGTCTGTGTTTAGCGTCGTTGTAATGCTGAAAATTGAATTTTCTACCATGCGCCGAACGAACAGAACGAAATGCAGTATGCATTTTTCCAAGATGTCTATGTACAGGGTGTCCCAAAATTATTTGCGCCAAAGTTCAGTAATTTTTAAGGTAGAAATAATCTATCAAATTCACATCACCTGTTATTAATTAGTTGCATAAGAAGGTTTCCTTGCAATATGCATGGTTGCTCATGTGGAACTCCCATTACCTTTCAGATGGAGGAGGCTCATTCAATGCCACTTGCAATCATTGACACGTGAGAGGTGGAAGGGCATTATGAAATTCTTTGGGATTTTTCCAATAACCGTATAGGTGGCTATTAAACGATATAGAAAAGAAGATTGAATCAGAGACAAACCAGGAAAGATAGAAAGGTAGAATGTTTCTGAAGATAGGACTATTATAATGGTCCGTATGCCAATCGGTCGGGATCCTGGGTGACCCATCAAAAGGAAGGGAACGGGCACGGCTTACAGGAGTTATAGCCATGGAAGAATGTCATGCAGAAGCCTCACTACCATTCCTATCGTATGCTCCAATCCCGATCTCAATAGACTCTGCAGGGCCAAAAAATGCAGAAAGTCGCAGACCCAATTAAGTGATGACACGCAACTCTTCGTCGTTTTCTCTGATCAAAAAATTTCTTGCGATAAAACCATCCCTCAACAACCAAAACTTCGCGTTCCGGAAAGAAACATCCAGCGTGTAATACCTCACAAAAAGGTTGCTATCAGAACAGTAAAATGATGTTTTTCGAGGAAATCACTGGCAAGGGTNTTCGGTGCAGGCGTGAAAATTGACCAAGATCAGTACAAACGGCGTACTAATGGAAGTAAATAAAACATTGATCCGACTACGTTTTCTGAAACATCTCATAGTCCTTCCAGCAGGACGCTACTGCAGCCCACAGAGCCAAGTTGCCCGCGAGTGGTGCCGACGACAGCTGCCCGACTTCATTGGTGAAGAGGAATGGTCATCCTATTTTCCAGAACTTGACTCACTTGAATCCCACGAGTGTTCCGTGATTAGAAGAGGACCTGTCGAGTTTGCAATCCCAGTTTGGAGTCCTGGAATGCAAAAGCTGGAGGACGGCTGGGAAGAAATGGAGGAGGATGCCTGCGTGGCACATGCGATCAAGTCGAAAGCAAACCTTGACTTTTATTCGCGCTCACGGGGGATATTTTGAAATGCGACTTTAGCATGTTGTAGCACATAGTGTGGGCTAGCGTGCCTGGAAATTCCATCGTCTTTCGCAGTTGAGAAATTTCAAATATATTGCTATGAATCGGCGCAAATAATTTTGGGACATCCTGTATATATATGTATATATGTATATATGTATATCTGTATATATGTACATACGTACATATGTATATATATGTATGTATTTATATATGTACATATGTATGTAATTTAATGTAATGTAATGTAACATAACATAATGTAATGTATGCATGATTTGAGCTGCAGTGATATACGGGTTGCGCCATAAATACGGTTACAAATAATTTGGCCACAGAAATAGCAGTTCATATTGATATATATTGAAGTTATGTGATCTATTTACAACGCATCGCGTCTATGAAATTGAGACCCGCTCAGAAAGGTCTAATATAACCGTTTCCTATACTAATTATAGCTCGAAGACGCTTCGGCTACTAATCGACGGTGGCACGCAGAAATCCATGAGAATCACTAGCCCGCACTTTTTTCAATGATTGCTTAGGTGGAGCAGCGGTGGTGCATTTTGAAGCGCAGGTTTTCTCCTCCCGTATGGACTAACATTTCTTCAGCACGAGTCTCGCTCCTTTCCCATTCGTGAGCAAGTGCGCCATAGTTTTATTGGATCGCTAGAAAAATCTTTGACCTGCAGCTGTTTCTTTTCAGAAAACCCCTTCTTAATGTGGTTAGGAATAAATTTCGTACTTTTCTCGGCCAAAATTTGCCATATCGCTCTGATGGTAGAGATTAAGCCCAAACTATCATGACAAAGGAAAGATGGCTTTGCGAGGTGATCCGATTTCTGGTGTCACGTGACCTTACCGTGCTGGCTCGGATCATTACGCCTCAGCAAGACTGCCTCGAAAGTTGAGCATGCGTCAATGTACGCTTACTGCCTGTGGCAATCGCGGAAAGTTGCTCTGAGGTCAAAGCGCCTCCTAGGGTTTGCCCCTTTACTGAAAGCGATCCAATAGCAAAAAAAATCGGAATCAACTCTAGGCCCAAACACCTCAAGAATGCTCATCTGGAGAATAGACCACTTTTTCAAATTTCTGAAGACAGGCCTAGTTGGAGGGAGTAAGCTACCGCCTATATTGCATCACATCGCTGATGTTTGAAAAAGGTGCTGCCAAAAAATCAGTCAAAAACATCGATTTCGAGATTAGTAATGTTAAAGTTGTTGGATGGTGATTTATATTTGAACAGTACTGTATAATGTTTCTGCGCGCAATTCACTTAATCCTCTTTTATTTACACCATTGAGAAATACGCATGAGATAAATGGTCTTGGAACCCCCACCTACACTTGAAAAAATCAACATTGATGCAACAGTAAATGAAATGCGTGGAGGGAACATGTTAACAAACTCGCGCTTTATATATGTTGCCTCTCCAACACCATACAGGAATGAGTCGCCTCTCGACTTTTAGGAACTACCATGGTTAATGAGTTTAGATCGAAAAATCCGACTAAGCGGATCAATAGACACTTGCTGTTGCACTACTGATTTTTTTCGTTATCAAACCAAAAAACAATCACATCGATTTATAGATTTGCCCCATATGGTTGTTTTATGGTTTGACCAGTCGGACCGTCGGGCTGGTGCCGTGCTCTCCTCCTGTTCGTGTAGAAAGTGGTCCACTACCCCACATCCAGCATTTCATATACACTTCTCTTGCACTATTCCACCATACACACAGCATGACCTTCTTTACTCTTGCTTAGAAGTCGCTCGCAGCCATTGCCCTTACGTTTCTGCGTCTCCGAAGAATATCCACTATTGATGGGGAACTCTTTTTACGCGCTGACTGGAAAAATGCAAACTCGTTTTGAGTCAGATCCTCTTCTCACCTTTATGCAGCTTGGTGTTTGGTTAGGAGAGGATTCGACTCAAGGGCGAGAAGACTGTCATCATCATTTCAGAAGCGCCGAAACCATCGCTAATACAGTCTTTGGGATGGCACATCACTGCTGATACTGCAGCTGACTTGCTTTAAGTCGTACACATGCAAACGCGCCAACGGTATTTTTGGTCAGCCATCTTCGGGCAGAAATGTTGGATAAAAATACAACCGTTCAGCGGGTTCCGCGAGAATATATATTAGGTCGTGAAGAAAGTTCTTGCGGTTTTGCGCCTCAAACTTCAAATGCATATATCTCGGCTTGAACGAAACTTCATCAATCGAAATAACAACCATCACTATTGACACACTTTTGTTAACGAAAAACAAGTTCGAGTATCCCATTCGCATAGAAGTCCGGAAATCTAGAGGCGATGAAGTCGTCGAATGCCGCGGCAGCATAATGTTGGGTTTTGAAGCATTTCTCCTTGAGAAAGCGTCGAGATGTTTAAAGAAATGGTAGTCTATGGGAGCAAGGTCTGGGGAATATGGTGGATGCGGGAGAGCTTCATAGCCTAGCTCCATCAATTTTCTCAGGGTAAGTTGTGCGACGTGAGGCCGAGCGTTGTCGTGGAGTAGAATTGGCCCTCTCCTATTCAACAGTGCCGAGCTCATGAGCTGGAGTTTTCGATGCATTTCGTCAATTTCTTGGCAGTACTTTTCGGCTGTTACGATTTCTCCCGGATCCATGAAGCTGTGGTGGATCAGCCCGACTGCAGACCACCAAACAGCACCATGACCTTCTTTCCATGCTGCTTCGGCTTGGGAAAATGTCGTGGGGCTTGATCCTTGTACAGCCACTGGCCTGATCGTCGCC
>UZAF01019364.1:6739-18748 GCA_900617895.1 Haemonchus placei | reverse complement strand
TTGACTCGATTTATAAAGCAATTCAGATTTTGTAAATCAGGGTGAAGACTTTGTGGGGCTGTTCACTCGCTTCTGGTCGGTCCTTCGAACTAACTGCAACTCTTGAAGTCTCACTAACCACCAACAATGAGAATAAATATGTAACTAATATGTGAACGAAAATTGATCCAATACGGGAATTGAGCCAGTTACGATAGTCATTAAGGAATGAGATCATGGTGAGACCTCAGGAAAGGGTAGATAATCCGATGCCTAGGATCATTTTCGAGAAAACTTTAATTTTTCCCTACCAATACATATTCAACCCCCGCCAAGTTTATGTTTGATGTTCATTAACTGTTTAGGATCCCTAGGTAGGTTTTGTGCACTGAAATACGGTCTCCAGTTTTTCAAGGGCTTATATGTATATTCGGTTTCCGAGGAGCGGCTGAATGTGGACCTGCTGGTGACTTATCCTGATGACTTTCCCATGCGTATTCTGCTCTCCTCCCCTCTCCACTCTTCCACAACCTACCCCTCCTCATCTGCCACTAAACAGCCCTTCAAAATAGAACAGAAAATTACCAAACTCCAGTGGCAAGGATTTTCAAAATTCTTCCCATACAGCATATTTGCATTAATCGAGCGCTTCAGAGCCAATCGCCATTGTTATACATTACACAATATTAAAGAAATACGGTAAGGTTCTATGCAAAGCTATGAAGGTAACGCAAAGAGGAGAGAACAGTGTCGAGACACAGCTGCTGCTTGCAGACTCGCTACCAAACCGGCCAAACTCGTCCATTTCGGCATTATCAGCTAGATTAAGCTGCGCTATTATAACGAGATTAAGCTTCCGTAGCATCTCATATCAGCAGCTACTTTCACTCTCGCGATCAGCGTCATCTCAGCTCGGCTTGTTGGTTATCCTGATATGGATTGGCTGAATTTCTGGAGGAATTTTCTTGCAAAAACAGTTGTTGATTAAGAAGACAATGAACCGAAGAAGCGATTCGTAAGCACAAGCCGGTGAACCCAGTTCTACGTTATCATTGGGGTCGGCTAAAGGGAAGTAGTTTGAAAGGATGAGTTCACCCATGTGCACGATCCTGCCCTGTTCTGAACCATTAAAATGACCGGCAGAAGGACCTATTCGCACCTCTTCCACCCTAATCCCACGCAGTATCGAGTTTCGCTTTTCGCGACACGATTGGGTCTAAAAGCGGAAGTTTCGAGCGTTCATGATCAATGACGGCGTACTTTTTATGGCACGTGGATTTTTTCAGAGTAGTGAAAAAAGCACATGTTCACTTTTTTGAAATCCCCATTTTCACTTTTTTTTTNTTTTTTTTTGAGTGGCAGCTTCAAAGGCCAAAAATCATCCTTCCGACCCCGATTTTAGAGCAACCATGCTGCCAGCATTATGACGAGGTGATAAGATAGCGGTTTTTTTTTGTGTTGTCTAGTTGTTTCAGGTAACCATCAATCGCCACTTGGCTCATCACCACTATCAGCAAAATCGATATAATACTACTTGCTAATTGGTAAGATACTTGTTACTATACTATGAATGTGCTTGTTGATTGTAGTTTTAAAGGCTCATGAGCTTATCAACGATTCTTATCACTCATATCCTGTAAAGAGAAAATATCTTGAATCATTTGGGTTTTTATACTTGGGTCAGCTGGCTCTTACTCACAGGGGGATCACTGATTTGTAAGTTCCCAATTGATGAATCGCCTTCACAGATTTCAATGCTCTTCGGACTGGTTTTTATCGTAACTGGTCAAAATTGATCAAAAACAAATCGAATTATTCATTTAGCAGCATAAAATGTATCGAATTTGGTTCAAGTTAGAATGGCCGCTTTCAGACTTCGACGAGCGTCATCCGTCCGTCCGACGCGTGCGTGCTGCGACGGCGGTCGCTAGAGTAGTGTCGACAACGCTGGTACGTGATCTGGTGTTGTCAACAACGGTCAGGCGCCGCCGCCGCAGCACGCACGCGTCGGACGGATGGACGGAAGGTCGGATAAGTCGTTGAGGTAGCAGCCAATTTCGTCTGTATATGTAGAAAATTGTTGTCTCTCATGGGGCTCCCAACAGCGTCCTTCCTTCAGACTGCAATCGATAAGGGACTGGGGCTCTGACTTCGTTTATACATACAATTACGCATCGGCAGTAGTTACAAATCATCCAATATTATTATTAGCAAGAATCGTCTGTGGTAGAATCCGCTCCGCATGAGCTGCCGAGCTGTTGCGTTGCCTAGCCGCTACGCGACAGCTCGCGGCTGTAGTATGTAAACTGCAAAACATAGTAATCGCATCGAATTTGTTTCGTGCTTGTAGGTAACTTTACTATCCTAGATACGAATTCTCAGACTGTTTACATATCATTACGCGGGTGAGAGTCTCCTTTGTGGGAAATTTTCGAAAAGAATTACAACTCTCGTGGCTTTCAATTACTTTTGCAAATTTGGCTCACTTGCTCCCATTATTGTTCCATAATAGGCCCATTTTTTATTCAATAATGATCAGGTACTCCATCCCCCGAATAGTATCTATGAAACAATCTTAAAAAAAACAAGCTTAGGAGGAAACGGGCGGTAGGAACGGTTTTGTGTAATCGATCCGCTGCACGCGGCTGCCGCGGACCATTGGCCTCGTTATAACAGTTCTAGCTCTCCTCATACAACTCAATTGCTATGCGATTATTACTTACGGCATGATTCTACTGTTATTTCTTTTGTTCCTGTATTTCTGACTTGCTGCTGCACTCTGCTATACTCCTTCGCGAGCGGCGTCTCTCGCCGCGACGCGACAATTTCGTTTTTACTGCCCCACATCCAAGCTTAGGGATTTCTGAGCAGGTTGTCTACTGTTTGTGTACCGTGAGGTATGTGCTTTTCAGATTTTCATGGAGCGAGTTCGTTATGACTCGGAGGCCTTGAGAGACGATTTATCTGGAAAACTTGTACAGTTCATGAATGCCAAAGTACTACGCAGTGGGCAACTTATATGGGATCACGTATGGGTAAATGAACTATTCACGATCTGCTTATTCATTTCAGGTTGAGCATAAAGGATAAAGCATAAAGTTTTTGGCGTTATTCAACCCCGTCTGAGGGATGCGCCCTCGCACTCGACTTCCATTCAGAATCGTAGTGGCATTATGAGGGCGTATGTGGCCTATACAATGAACTGCGGTGGCCAGCCGATGCACAAGTCAGTGCCTCCCTCCCAGACTAAGTCACCGACCGCGGAGGGATGGAAGGCCTGGTTGGCCTGGGCGGGCATCAATACGGGATTCGAGCCCCTGACCGTGCGGGTGAGATAGTGCGCCACTTGCCACTATACCACCTCCGCCCATCACGTTGAGCACACAACAATAAAAGAGATTGGTTACGATACCTATAGTTGAGTCTATCTTGGAAGTTTTCATTTTTGTCAGGATTTTCCCTGACCTTGTGACTCCCCCGTCCTTTGGAAACCTACAGGAACCACCCAACTGTAAAGTCCTCTTTCTGTAATACTTCACCTTAAAGGCACAGTTCGCGATAATCAATGGGCGGGTGTGTCAATGATGTGTCCGCCTCTCATTCGATGTCACGTCAGACTGTCTAACGTGACATCGAATGAGAGGCGGACACGTCATTGACATACCCGCCCACTGAATTATCGCGAACCGCGCCTTTAACTAATTTAGCAAAATGACATGACAGTATGTTCAAGGTGCGCGATGGGAAGATTATCGATGCAGCCAACGNTGGTTACGATACCTATAGTTGAGTCTATCTTGGAAGTTTTCATTTTTGTCAGGATTTTCCCTGACCTTGTGACTCCCCCGTCCTTTGGAAACCTACAGGAACCACCCAACTGTAAAGTCCTCTTTCTGTAATACTTCACCTTAAAGGCACAGTTCGCGATAATCAATGGGCGGGTGTGTCAATGATGTGTCCGCCTCTCATTCGATGTCACGTCAGACTGTCTAACGTGACATCGAATGAGAGGCGGACACGTCATTGACATACCCGCCCACTGAATTATCGCGAACCGTGCCTTTAACTAATTTAGCAAAATGACATGACAGTATGTTCAAGGTGCGCGATGGGAAGATTATCGATGCGGCCAACGTTTTCTACACAGAACGTAGAAGTGCTGACATTCAAGTGAACTGCGAAGGACTTATTCTTTCTCCAGGATTCATTGACATTCAAATCAACGGTCAGTTGCGCTCCATACAATTTCATCTACTGAATCGATTGTTTACTCCCATACTAGCCTCAAAACACGAGCTTGGCAAAAGTTCAATCAGATACGGCCACATCCCTTTGGAATACCGCGTTTACGGCATTTGCTTCCTTCATGAGATATTTTTCCCTTTTGCTGATATCCTGCCAGTTGATCTGTGAAAAGATTGGGCAGAGGCTGGAGTGAATAGCATTGCCTGCTAAGATGCGCCGTGCATTTGGAGTTTATACGAAACCGTACAAGCCTTAGGACTAATAATTTCCTAATAGACGACTCGCACGATCTGAATGCATGGGTAGGCCAGTCCGCCACCATTTTTAGCAGGGTCTTACAATTGATTCATACAACCGATGTCCGGGGGAAACGGGCGTTAGGAACGATTTTCCGTAATCGATTGGCCGCACGCGGCTGTCGCGGACTTCGCTTCGCCGTTATTACAGCTCTGGCGTCCTTCCTACAGCTCAATCGATATATTACCCTTANTTTAGCCATGATTCCACCGTTAATTCTTTTGTTCGTGTATTCCTTACTTGCCGCTGCATTCTGCTACATTCCTTCGCGCGCGGCGTCTCTCTCGCCGCGACGCGACAACTTCGTTCCTACTGCACCACACCCGATGTCCGGTCAACAGATCGCGCAGATGTTTGTGGCGCTTCCTACTACTGTACCACTTATGTCGTTTGTAGGAACTGACTTCCTGTTCATTCTTCCCTCTATCCAAAGGCCTCGAAGTAAATTCGATTTTCTGGCCTTCCTTATACTAAGCGGGTCGAATTCGTGTGTGGCAGTCTGGTACCAGTAAAACAGCCTCGATGGGTAAAAGGCTTAGTCGGCCAAGGCGGATGTCGACCTGGCCTTCGATCCGTAGACTACTTGTGTGCAATAGTGCGCCCCTTGCCACTACACAACCTCTTCCCACGGGTTGAAGACATCTCAAAAACAATACTCTGTTTAAGGTGGATTCGGTGTGGATTTTTCCTCCATGCCATCTACAGACGAGGAATATGAATGTGGAGTGGCTACAGTTTCACGGTGTCTCTTGAGTCATGGCGTGACTTCTTACCTTCCAACGGTTATTACCAGTCCACCAGAGGTTTATGCTCGGGTAGGTTTGATCAGTTCCATTTTGGACCTTATACTATAACTTCCCCTAGAAAATTAATACCCGGCAAACCAATTGGTCTAATCAAGTTCGAAGCGTTGCAGAGCGTTTATTTGACTGGAAATTGAAGCGTTTTTTTGAGAAACTACAAATGATCGGAAGGAACAGGCTGTTTTTGATTCTCCCATGTATAAATGAATTATGACCCGGGAGCAAACCAGAATGTTTCCCTACGCCGAGTTTTACATGTCTGGGTAAGGTATGTCTTTTTCTCTGAGAATACGTAGTGGCATTGGATTCGACGCCAAATGCTCAATCGCGTATCGTTATTTAAGGTCACCCTTGTTTACGGATGCTGTTGTTTTTGTTTAGCCTTTCAAACCATACGCTTTGGTGCTTATTTTGACCTCCTTATCAGGAGCTTTTCTCTTGATTGCGTTAAAAACATTTCATGAAAGAGAGAGTGCATGGTCCAGAGAGCAACTTTTTTCTTGAGAATCCTCATAATAAAGTGACATCCAACCGATTGCAAAACTCTGTTCGGGTTGTGTATGGTCTTTGTACAATGAGTGTCGCTACCAGGAAACTTTTGGTGATTAGCTGTTTTCATTGAGTGCGCTTTCATCTCTCGGATATGTTTTGTTTGCTTTTCTGATGGTCTGATCTGACTCATCACGCAAATGGCCTCTTTTCGGTCGCTGACGATGACTCAGTTACGATGACGATTCACCGGATGTTCTTTTTCACCTAATTCGAACCAATCTGAGTGATGTTTTCCGGTTTCTTTCGTTATCCTTCTATTGTTTGCACTACAAAGCTAAACAGTAATGCATAATTCATCCGTGAATATTGTAAGATTTCATAAGCGCGTAAATTTATTGAATGAACATAGAAGTATTGAGTGCTAGCTTCTTCAGTGACGACGACTTCCTGTATGTTGTAGTCATTCGACCCTTTGTATAGGGGAGTTTGGATGAAGTCGCCAGGGAGGCACTCACGTCTTCTACGTTTGTCTGGGCAAGCAAAGCCCACCTTGTTTCTTCCTCCGACAGATAATAAACTCTTCAGTGAACACATTCCTTCTTATCCATGCAAGAGGATAGGAAGCCGAGTCTTTCCAGCACCCACCTGGGTAAGATTTCTAGTCGGAATTCGTAATTCGGTGCAGTGTACTTTTGACTGTTTTCCCCATACTGTATTTCCAAAACCGAGACCGGCAAGAGCTCTTTAGAATGTGGCCACACAAGTGACTGATTCAGCTGAATAATCGATCATGCTGACCAGATTCTTGATTGATCATGCTTCTGGCTTGCCTGTTTTCCCCATACTGTATTTCCAAAACCGAGACCGGCAAGAGCTCTTTAGAATGTGGCCACACAAGTGACTGATTCAGCTGAATAATCGATCATGCTGACCAGATTCTTGATTGATCATGCTTCTGGCTTGCTCGTTATTTCGCAATTGTCTTATATTTTATTTGGAACTATGCTTGATCAGCTAGCTTCATCTGTCAAGTCGATTCCGGTGTTCGACATTCACATTCAGTGCCGATTTATTTGCCATAACTCGTCTATCCTTCTTCACAGGCTCACATACTGTTTTTTGCTGAATGTTGCTGAATTTGTCGTACTCTACTATAAGGCAAATAGTTTAGTGCGTTTTTGCTATGGCATTTCTAACGGACGTGATATATTTATTGCTTTATTGCACGGTATTAATTGCTATAAGCTGAAGAAAGGCTAATTATTTACGAACATTCCAAAATCATATCTTGTTAGATCTCACCTTCATCCAGTCTTGTTGCCTTCATTTTCCATGCGTGGTTTTCAAAGCTCCTGATCTTATACATTCTAAAATCGAGAAGTCCCCCATTTACCTTTCGAGTTCC
The DNA here is from genome assembly GCA_900617895.1 of Haemonchus placei. Classification (NCBI taxonomy): domain Eukaryota; kingdom Metazoa; phylum Nematoda; class Chromadorea; order Rhabditida; family Trichostrongylidae; genus Haemonchus; species Haemonchus placei. The sequence goes on along the minus strand of UZAF01019364.1, from coordinate 11,527 downwards.
ACACTGCCAAGTCCGCTTATTATTTTCACTAACATTTCCTGGTTTGTTTGGATGTGTTCTATGTTTAATTATTAGTTGCCTAATTGTATGCAACTATGTACTGTTCATGAAAAGCTCACCAACAGGAATGAAAATCAGGAACCTTTGAAACCACATGTGAAAAACGGCAGCATACAGTAAAGTAAAGCAGTATTCTTCTGTCTCTCATGGTAAGAGAATGGAAACTCGACCGATTGAATTCTTATGTCAATCTTCTCCAATAACTTCGCCTACCAGGGACTGATGATTCACCTAGAAACCGGATTTACGAGAATCAACCGTCCGGCAAATCGATGCGAAAGTATTGGCTGCTTTCAGCTCAAACGACCGTCCATCCGTCCGTCGTGTGCGTGCTGCGACGGCGGCGCTAGACAGGTGGTGACAACACTAGATCACGTGCCAGCGCTGATCACGGACGGACGGACGGTCGTTGGAGTATGAAAGCATCCATTAATGGAAGAGGGGCTATTGTTATTGATACATCTAGATTAACAGCTACTTTACAGCGGATTATTGAAAATCGCCTAAATCGCCGAGCCGTGCTGCTCTCCACCCTCCACTGTCCACACTCTCTATACTTTTCTGGTAGCCTGATATATGTCCCTTTTTTTGGCAGCCGATACAGACGATTTTTCTAAAAGATTCACGTATTCGATTTTTATCGAACTATCTTGTGATTTTATCAACTATGATAGCCATTTTTGCGCAACTTCATTTTAGGTTCTGCCCCTACTTGCTCGTCGAGATGGTAGTTCAGAAGGGGCTGGTGTACTCGGTGAATGCACTTAATCGTTTCCTATTCATTCTCTTCTGTACAGTTTTTCCCCTGTGAATAGTCACCATCAAATTCTACATTATTGAACTATCTTTCTTGGAAAATCAACTACTAAGTTCCTCAATTGAGGCACATATCTTTCTTTATGTTGTAAAACTATGTATTGATTTTAGGTGTACATATCGAGGGTCCTTTTATTTCTCTTGAAAAGAAAGGGTGTCATCCAAAGGAATTCGTGAGAACATTTGATGACGACCCAATTGCTTCAATACGGAAGGTGAATTTTGCTGTTTTTAACTGCTTTCCGATTTCTTCAAAATAGTTTGGTGTCATTTTAATTGCTACTCATGCTTTAAATAACATTGCGGATCACTAACTAAATGAAGGGCTCGAAGGGCCGTGAATCGCGAAGTTTTTTAGGAAAATATTTTCAGGTTTTCGGCAGCGTTGATAATGCTGCTATGGTTACGTTAGCGCCGGAACTGAAAGGCAGTGACGAAGCTATAAGGTTAGAGTTAAGGTACTTGTTTTTTCAATCGATCCGTTGAGATCGATTGGTTTTGATTTTATTTCAAACTGATTACTCCAGTTTATAACGATCCATTCGTTCTTTCGAACTACTATGTCTCAAATGATTTACTGGTAGCAATATGCTGACTTTACATCAGCCCTATCACCTCTTTGCAATCTGTACTAACTACCAAAGTTACCTCTGCAAATCAAGTTATTCTTGACGTTTTCTTAAATGTTCATTTCGAGTAATTGGCTCAGAATCCTGAATTATGTTCTATAAAACCTTTTCTCCTAAAATTCCATAAATAAGAGCGGTTTAACTTATCGGTGAAAAATGAATTGGAGTGAAATTGAAATTGAATGCGGTCATCCCTCTAANATTTTTCTATATGAATTGTTCATTAAGTGGGCGGGGTTTAGAGTTGAGAAGCGGAGCTTCTTTTTAACTTCTTCTTCGGTTTTTATTTATCCATCCATTAAGTTAGAGGGGTAACTGCATTCATTTTCAACTTCATTCCAATTCATTTTTCACCGGTAAGTCAAACCGCTCTTATCTATCGAATTTTAGGGTATTTGAAATCACACAAATCGTTTCCCAGGTATAATGTTGTAACCTCACTGGTTTGAATCTTTGATCAGGGTTGATTTCTCTTCTCTGTTTTTGCTGTTAAAAAGAGCTGTCAGAAGAGGTTAGCTTAGCTCCACCTCTGTTCTCTTTTGTACATAGCTATTGATTATTGTGTGCTCAACCTCTTCACTCTTTTATCCATAGCTATTGATTGTTATGTATCTTTTAGATACCTCACTGATAAGGGAATAGTTGTCTCGCTTGGACACTCATCCGCCAAATTAAAAGATGCAGAGAATGGTGTGAAAAGTGGTGCACGTTGCATAACTCATCTCTTTAATGCAATGCATGCGGTCAGTTGTGGCTAATCTAACTCGTTAATGTAGTTGTGCCATCGATAAAGGCGTTTGTCTGGACCTTTATACTTTGTTGGGTCTGGACGAAATCCGCTAGAGTCCTATCGCTAATCATGTTTCAGTATCATCATCGCGATCCCTGTCTTATTGGCTTGCTTGCATCAAAGAAATTGAGTGATCGGGAAATATATTATGGTATTATTTCTGATGGTATCCATACTCATGACTCTGCCCTCAGGATTGCTTATAGGTGAGTGGTTCCTTGGTTGGATCATTTTGATTGGCAGTGTAGCTGCCATATTAAAGCCTCGTCTCTTTTTCCCGATTTTTTTTTTAGAATAAGCGGGTTCCTAATTGTGATCTTGTGTCTAGGGGTTGTGTCTACTTTCATACTTCTAGAACGAATCCTGAAGGAATGATTCTTGTTACGGATGCCATAGCAGCATTGGGAATGGGTGAAGGACGCCATAAATTGGGAGATGTCATTGTAAACGTGGTTGGTCTCAGAGCGGTGGCGGATGGAACGAATACCACTGCTGGCAGGTGAATCACTGCCGGTCGTTTATGATCACTATGAGTCTACTTTTGCGTTTTAAGTGTTGCTTCAATGCCCCAGTGTATCAAACACCTTATCAAAGCAGCTGGATGCCCATTACAAGAAGCCCTCATATGTGCGACTGAGAAGCCAGGTAGAATTTCAAAACCTTTTTCTTGTTTCTGGTTCTACTTTGGGTTCTCATTAGTACTGCTAAATGCACGAAATTTTTCTACATATTGTCTTTGCAAAATCTTTAGCCACTCTTCTTGGCATTCGGGACAGAAAGGGTGTCATCGCTGTTGGTGCGGATGCTGACATGGTGTTAATATCGGATGATGCTGACGTACAGGCCACATATGTGGCTGGAAAACTTGTATATGCAAATAACACAGAAATTTTGTAATGTTACCGCTATAATATGTGACTATTATTATTAATTAATTTACGTATAAACAATTAATGATTTGATTGTGTTCCGTGAGGATTATGAACTCGTTGGTCTAAGAGCCAATGTTTCTTTTCAACTTTTCAACAGTTGATCCTCTAAAACAGTTTTTGCCTCTGTTTTGGGTCATGCCGGATGATGCAGAGCAGGATTCGAGAGTGGATCGTCGTGAAACCAATTCCATCATAGCTAATGCAGATGCAGAAAGCATAAATGATGGCAGAGCCTTGGTGCCATCAGCGACTCGGAGTGGTGATGTCATCTCGTGAGTCTGCAATTTATTTGATTAAATAATCGAAAAATACGCGAGTGATCTCCATGTAATCGTCCGTGCAATAGATGAAATCCGTTGTTCAAATTGATGCGGGAGGGATAATAAGTGGGATTTCTAAGGCATAATGACATGGAGTGGCAGTGAACGATGAGTCCAAGTATAATATGCTTCTGATTAGAATCTTTTTCTCAGGTTATCTCCGATTTATGTTGTAATAAGGAAACGAGAAATCATTTGAGTTAGATTAGACTTATTGAAAGGCTTGTGAGTACAGTAGAGCTCAAAAGTCCAATTGCTTTTTCAGTTGCACTTTTTAGTCGTAACTCCTTTCCTTCTGGGTCTACTAATCTGCAATGTGATCATGTTCCAGATTTGCTTAAGAGCTCGAACCCAAATCAACTGGAATTAAAGACATTCTTCCTTCTAGGACTTCTTTCCTTTTTGCCATGTCCAAAGTGTACGAGCGCTAATGCCGCACACAGTAGGGTAGAAAGACGCACCTAAGGTGCGAATAACTGCAGACGTCACAAACTTTGCTTTTAGTGGTCTGCTATCGCAACAAACGCCTTGCTTTGGTNTGTATCTTGTAAATGGGCCAACTCCTTCTAGTCTGTTGTGATCAGCTTAGCTGATATGGCTTTTTTTTTTGAATAACTGAAGTTGATAGTACTTTTTTTACGGGATTTTCACATAATTTTCTCATACAGGCCAACAAGAGCGGTCCTGACGTTATCGAAGTCGATGTTCAATGCGGGATGCTTCTCTCTGCCATACGCATGGAAGCTTGGTGGTCTCTGGGTTAGTCTATGTCGTTTACATTCTTTGATGTTTGTAATGTTTAATCCTTTGTCAGAATATTCGCCAATTCAGTGTCTTGTATTTTATTTGCCGACTGCCTTCTCCTTAGGATCCTGATGTTTTCCTAGTTCAATCGTTCACTTCACAAGTATTGAAGCATTAACGTTCAGGTGTCCCTTGTACTCTCGTTCGTCATAGCGGGCTTCAATTGGTATGGAAATCATATTCTCGTGCGTGCAAGTCAACACTTAGCAAAGAAGTTAGCCAAGCATATAACTAGATCATATAGTATCGAGGATCGTTAATGAGAGCGAACTGTAGTGTAAGAATTCAATGGTGTTATATTGCAGATCAGAGCGTTCGGCACTGGATTATGGTCACTTCGCGAAAAAAGTTTGTGATTATAGTGACATCCGTTTTCTCAGAAATAATAGCAAGGCAGTTATGTAAGTTAAATGATTCCTCTTCAAATTCATTTTTTT
>UZAF01019363.1:7029-24619 GCA_900617895.1 Haemonchus placei | reverse complement strand
TCGGCTGCTTATTGACCTCGATGAAAAGCAGATGTCGAAAATGCTGATTTTCTCCTCCTCGATATTCCAATTCTGAGCCAGAAAAAAGACGTACAACTAGACTAACCAAAAAACGAATGAAACTAGTTTATAGAGGGGAAAGAACTCTTTCGAATGAATGTATACACTTTGCCAAAAAACAAAGCGAATCTTTGTAAAATGACCCTAACACAAAACTCTACGAACTTATGTTACAACCCAATACATCTCAATTCACCACTGGAACACCACATAGCACGTTAAGAAAAATGTGAAGTCGGAGTTCGTGCAGTTTAGTTGGACAAGGCTCACATTCTCCAAATAGCCAAGACATCGCTCCACCCGACTGTTGGTTGTTCTCTGATCTAACTCATTATTTGGCAAAAAAGCTTCAAGACTCGCTTTCAGGTTGGAACTAAGTTGACATCATGATTTGCCTCACGCCAGCCTGCATTTTGGAGAGACATCATGTACAAGCTGCCTGAACGTGGGAAAGAAGAACCTAACAACGATGCCTACAAAGTAGATATATTAAGTCCCGTATGTTTCTGAACATTAATGAAGCTCGCTATTGATGTGGAAAATAGTTTTCCCTCAAGAGGAAGTTATTTTCAATTTCCATAGATACAGGGATATAATTGAAGGGAGCAGTTTCAACAGGCTGTGTGTCTAATGCTGAGGGTTAAAGCGTAAAGAAGGATAAGAAACCAACTTCACAGTCCGTATTGACGTGCCCAGACGGTTATAGCCCGTCTTTTTTTTTTCTAACCATAAGCCTGAGAAAAATAAAGTCGGCCGTGAGATGATATAAATATATAATAGATATATGACGGTGATGTACTCATGAGAGAACTTAGAGGGGGAATCCTACAACATTTTCCGAAAGCTCTATTCTGCCACGTCAAAGAGTATAGGGTAATTTGCGCCCTCTTCCACTTGATAAGGAATGATAGTCTTAGGAAACAGGCAAAACAAACTTTAACAGGCACAAGCTTCATGAAAGGCAATAAATCATAATGACCACTAGATGCGACTGTGAAAAACCTGAATCTGGTTGCAAAGATGTTATATGCAGCAGTTCAACCGGTGTGATGGGTTCGCAACCACGAAGAAAAGAATGCAAGATCTGCGCGTACGCGTGGCCATTAATGTAAACTCGTTCATGCTTTGTTGGAGGAGGGAATTCATTACAAAAACGTCGTTTTCAACAATTCTATGCTACAGAGGAAGGTTTACTTGTTGACGACTATTATGTAGTGGGAACGCTGTTAGGACTTTGAAGGCACAGTTTGCGATTATTCTTAGTTATCCAGACAAAGGATGAAGGATAAAGTTTTTAGCGTTAACCAATTTCGTCTAAGGGATGCGCCCTCGTACTCGACTTCCATTCAGAGTCGTAGTGGCGTAATGAGTGCGTATGTAGCCTATGCAGACTTGCGGTGACCAGCCGATGTACAAGTCAGTGCTTTTATCCTCCCAGACGAGTCTGGTACCAAATTCTTCAAAAAAGTCGTTAAAACGGAGGTGGACGAAAATAAGACCCCAAAAAGAAGACGTAAGAGGGGTGTTTGGATGAGTTATACCACGTGTGCCACTGCGTACAGCTGAATACAGTGAGCAAAAATGTCTTTTAAAATTCATCTATGCATTCAATACATTCGAACTCAACAAAAAAAGTCTTCTGCCTTCAAGCAACTGTATCCCATTATTGAGAAGATCAAGGTACAGATGCTTTTCTACAGCTTCTGTAGGAGATGAAGATCAGTTCCAATCTTAAATTCTATGCGAAAATCTAACTGCAGTCTTTCATTCGGATGATTCTGTTTGTGGCACTTTTACCAATTTTATTCAAGGCTCCTATTGTATTCTTTGTGTACATTGGAAAGCATTGCAGTAAAATGGCATTACTGTATTCTTGATATATAAGGTAAAGGTCCTAAAGGGTTATCAAAAATTCATCATGGGGAGTACATCGGAGTAGGAAGTAATAACCGAATAAGGATTATGTGAAAGACTATGGGAAGGCAGTCAAGGACGGCATTGGATACAATAAGGATGATGACGGCGTTAGTGGGTCACCACAATAGAAACCCCTCAATTACTTCATTCTTCAATACCGGTAGATTCCCGCGAATTCAGCCCTTGCACTGTTCGAGAAACATAATTGGTTCTATAGCTGTGTCATGCGCTTTCTGGATTTGTCAATGTTCGAGTTCATCGCAGTTTCGATACCAAACAACTTGTGACAGAAGGCCTACTAGAACCATCTACAAGTCAGTCTTGAGGGTTCACCTTCAGAAATTCGTAGGTCTAGGAAAACGGCGGTAGACCAGTCAAGAATCCTAGCTTGAACTGAACATCTAGTTGACCCGCTGAGGCAAGATTTGAGGGTAGAAATACCGCTACCCTGCGCTACCTCGGTCTGTTGCGGCAAACGGGCGACCATAACTGTTGTTCCTTCTATACAACAAAAAACGCCATGAAAAAATCAGTAGTTGAACTTTATTAGTTTTCATAACTATACAAAAATTATCATATCATAACGTCAGCACTGGGGGCAGTAGCACCGAGATAGTACACAACAACTAGAGAGCACATTTTGATAATTCATAAACAAATACCCATAATCGAATAAAACGCCTAATCAATTATGATGAGACATATGTAGAAGAAAATATTCAAAGAAATACGGACTCGAGACTGATCAGCTGCTCTTGAAACGGGAGCAAAACATTGCAGGTGAAGGTATAGTCAGACTATTCAATATTTGAAAGCTCACTTGGCAATAAGATCTTGATAAAAACAAAAATACAAGTCCTCCATAGAGGGATCAGTAATGTTATAGCAGTACCTTGGTCTTATATGAGAATGATTGGCAAAATTTGATCACAAAAATCAAATGATGGATAGCGGTGGCTCTGATAAGATAACAGCGCTCGGCGTTTCATTGCTAGTTGTCGCCGTGCGGTGTGCAGTTTCAAGCCATCCCGAAAACTCTCGACTCTATCTGGGTTTGGCTGCCTGTCCCCGGAAATCGCGTCGCGCTCACCGCAACTGATCGCGCGCTGTGATAGCCACCGCTGAACCTCTGGCGCTTGCCGTGGGAATTCAGAGGGAACGGCCAGCCCCGTAGAGAAGAACAGGTCAAGTAACAACGTCGCGCGCGACGCACCACTTGGCTGTCTCACAACGGCGTTACAGAATGCCAATGGAATGTCGTGGAGCTCTCCGCGCGCGGATATTCGAATGCAACTCACACGCATATAGATTGAGAAATAAAGAGAAATCAGTGAAAATGTAGTCGGGACAGTGGCGCTGTACTTAGGTGCACTTAAGCACGATTCTATGCTCATCTATGCCATATAAGCAAGAATGTATTTTGCTCAAGTCCCCACTGGAATCATGCCATGCAAGCTTACAACAGCTCGGGAGATGCCTATGTAGCTCGCCTAGCTGGAGCGCCATCATTTCAAATGACCAATTTGACCAGATTCGCTAGCAGAAGAAGCAGAGTAGAAGCAGAATATGGCGCATCGGGCTTACCTACAAATTAGAAAATGGAAGAATCAGAAAATGAAGTCGTCACGCGGAGAGTTGTAGGAAATTGCCGACTGGGAACGCTGCAGCACTGATACACCCGATGTTGTGTTCAAATAACCACGCGCGGGAAAATAGTTCAGACTGCAAAACCATTAGCTGCCCTCATAGACCGCCACCAGCCCGCGAGCGCGTGCGCGCCGGCCGGGGGACTACTTGGCCTGCGGTATCGATCAGTTGTAAACGAGGGGCAAGCGCCGCCCCCGGCTGGCGGACTATGAAAGCAGCCACTGGGACAGCGGGGTGGTGCGCTGCGTGCGAGTGTGCTGCTGAATCCCGTTTCGTCGATGGTAGAACCGAACCGTCGATGGTATCTCCGTTATCACGTTGACAATCAAGGACCAAGTATAAACACACTAGCGGTTAGAAAGTGGCTTCAGAAAAGAAAACAATCTAACAGAATGAATGAACGATGGCAGTACAATAGTAGAGCAAACCGGGAATTTCAGGAGCCCTTTATCCTTTTAGTTATTGTGAAGTTACCTTTATAAATTATGGAACCAAAAAACATCAAAGAATGATGATCAGTAAAACTATAAATTGTGATAAGCAACCCTGCAAACCAATGGTAATATTGATTTAAACAGATAAGCTAATAGATGGCAGGATTCAAGGAAAGCGGTCGTTCAGTCATATTTTGAAGTGCATGTGAACTTTCTGATCCACTCGCAACGTCAGGCTTACGACATGACCAGGACTGATGTGGGTTACTCTACCCGCACGGTGGGCGTGCTGCGCTCGCTGCATTAGATAGCGCGCAATCGCTCACTGTGAAAGGGGATCGGCAATTGCAATCTCTGACGATCGTTGGGAATTCGTGTAGAAATACCGCCACCTTTAGACTACGGAAGGCTCAGAAGAGTGAGTGGTACTGTCAGACTTACTCGGTTTGAAAGCGATAAAGTGATACCGTGCAAACTTTGAGCTGCTTCTCAAAAAAATGGGAGAAGACGGTGATGATATAAGATACTACTCAATAGCTCCTGGCGTCTTGGCTGTTCCTATGATCACAGGGACAATGATATCGAATTGTTCGAGGTCGAGTTTGAAAAAATAGCTTATAGTGACTAGCCGATCCGCATGTATTGACGTAGGCGGCAAGTCAGACGGTACCGAGAACTCGATTTCTTTTGTTTCGGGACCCGATCCCGGCCTGGCTTTGCAAGTACCCTGAAGGTTGACAATAGAATGAAGCATCAGAATGAGCCGGTGAATTCGAAATCTGGGACTTACATGAGATTCAACAGCTATCGTGACACTCTTCCGATCGACTAAATGTGTTTCGTAGCGATTTGCAGCGATAAAATCTAGTTGTTGGCAGAGGGATATCAGTACGCATTCATGGTGCTCCTGAAAGGTTCAATTCAAAGGGTGAGCACAGTAAGTTTTCCGGCATTTTCGGAACTGTGCTCGGTTTTTTAACTACAGTTCAACTGAGGCATTAATGTTACCCAACCCACTTTTTTCCGTTGCCATCGTTTTCGCCGCGTTCGATCCTCGACGGTAAGGGTGATTCGAGTTGTCTCGCCTAGAACAGAACCTTCAACAAATCCAGAATTTGAAAGTTAAAAGACGTGCTACGAAGTGCGCCATACAAACTAGCCACATCCTAGCTCCTAATTGTGTAAAGTCCCGTGGGTTCACAGCGCCTACACAAATGAACATTCATCAGGGAATCACCGGGTATCACCCCATTTACGGCTTGGCTATTGTGCAAAAAAGAGTAATATCTGGATTGAAATAGTTCTGAATTCGATCACTGACCAGGGAGCAAGCCAACTTCTTGCACTTTCATAGAAGCTACAATTGTTCCACGTTTTCGTCCGCAGCATCCAACGATCTACAAAGTCAGGAATGAGTCATCATTAAAATAAAAAAACTAAATAGGAACAAGTTCCTGACTCTTGAGCTTCAGAACTTTATCATAAGTTTCGAGCTATGCGACGATCTTACCATCGTTAGGTGATGAGAGCTGAGGTTAGTCCAGTAAGGGCACTGAAGAAGGGTCACATCACCCCTATTCAATGCGCTGACTGGACGAGGCTTAGCTCTCATCCCATAACTCTGGTAAGATGAAGAGGCAACACAGAGTGACTGGACCACTCTTCATTGTGCTCAGCGGTCCCACTACAATCAACTTACCAATTCCTCCTCCGTTGTTGCCGTGGAATCTCGCATGTAAGGAGCGTCGAGATTCAGATATGGATAAACTTTGAACGTTTTTTCTGAAATACGTTTCTGTTAGTCCTATCATTCAGAACTCAATATTTTCGAAGTTTTCAAAAAAAAAAACAGTATTTTTGAATGTTTCTTTCAGAAAAAGCCCATATAGGAGATAAGATGAATTGGGAAATATTCAGATGCTTCCTCATCTCATTAGGACTCACCCGCCACCATTTCGGTATCACCGTCCTCGGGAATCGCCATCAACGCTGTACATGTGTAGCGGACAGAGCCGTAGTTATCACGATCAATCTAAACACAAGTCAAAGCTCATCAGTTGATTCAACAGCTCAGAGTATTTTTATGCTTCCTTTGAGCCTTAGTTTATAAGCATTCCTCGAGAACTCCAATATAATTGGCAATTTATGCATCCGTCTATTGACGAGTTCATCGATTAGTTTACTAGTTAAAAGATTTTCAAGTCATAAAAAAGAGCTCACAGAAGAGAGGACGTCCATTGGTAGCCGAGCTTCGAACGGTACCGAATGTCTTCCTTCTAACAGGTAGAACTCCTCTGTACAGTGATCCGCTATGACCCTGAACGCAAGATCATATTTGGTTAAGCGAAATAACTCGTCCACATTGGAAAATATCCTTTTATTGAAGTAAAAACTGACGTCGTCAAATCGATGAGTTCGTCCATGAAATTATGTCGGGATTCGTAGGATAGATCGCTGTTCTTATTACGCCAGCCAGTCTCGGCCACACCGGTTAATCGAACCAGAAGGCCTCCGATACGAACCTCACGAGTGCACCCAACATCGATCACACCCTAAAAATGGAATGGACTGGAGTCACGATATATTCGTGCGACTTTTGTACGACTTAGCATACATTCTTGCCACGGCTCTGTTCAACATTGCAGGGGGTAAGATAAATAAGCCAATAAATAAATAAGCAAATGTGTAAATAAATGTTGGAAAAAAGAGTAAAAGTTTTACTTCAAAAACAAATGTTGGATACAATTAAAAATTAATATGCGTTAAATGAAACGAAGATCAAAGTCTTATGGCGTTAAACAATCCGGTCTCTGGGTTGCGCCCCGCATTCTACTATCAATCAGAATCACAGGGGTGTTTGGGGTGTTTTAAATGCGTATGTGGCCTACACAATTACTTGCGGTGAGGTTGTTCCTCAAAATTAGCGTAATAGTCCCACGAGAGCAGTCAATTAGTTGAAAAGGACATGAAAATCGAAATAGCTAAAAACAGAATATAAGGCTGTTAGCAAAATAAGAAGAAAAATGTGGTGAAACGAGTTTCCCTATCCATTTACCTTTATAATTTCACCAGCAATATACGGCTCGTTCATGCCTCTATCCAATGTAACATCGAAGTGGTCCACCTAAAAAGTGAATGCCGTAGAGCTTACTCATGTAGTTGATGAGATCTAATTTCTTTAGGCACTTTCTTGGCGATATCAATTCCCATCAATTACAATACGATTGTTCACAAAGCTGAACAGCTGAATCTCACGAATTAGTGAGATTGGAAGCAACATCGTTGCTAGTTAGATAAAGTGACACCATATGCTGAGCAATTTCAAAAATACCAGAGTCAGTCAAATTTTGTTTGAATAAGAAGCACGGTAAACCAGTTTCGACTGCATGTGTTACCGTGCCCATAAGTAGAAAACTGTCAATTCAGTTGCTACTATGCAGCTCAAAGTTCATTCAGAGATCCGAATCGCTATCGCTGTACCCCCGCGATGAGTTGGTTTTGTTTCTATCTATAGCCATTTGAATAAAACCTATAACTTCAACCGATATTGACTGGAGTTACCTCCATCCCTTTTCGACTCTATAATCAAAATGGGTCGAAGTCATTATACCGATCAGCTTTATTTGTCACCGATTTTCTTGGGAAAAGCTCAAACAAACCTTCATCGCTGAGTCTCATTATGACATAGATGTATCAGTATGTCGTTGCGACTATGGACACTATCTGAAATATAGCGAATCAGGGAAATTTCAGGGTTGTACGAATATCCGAGAACAGCGGATGAAATGGGACACAAAACGGAATTTTCAAATAAAAATGGAAAAAGTTGTTTTGTAGATAGAAATCCGCACAAACTGTCATGATGTCATTTGCAGATACTTCATCCAGACAAATATAAAAGGATTCTCATTAAAAATTCGAAAAAAAGTCCCAAAGCCCGGCTTCCGACCGGAAGAATAGTTTTGATTTTACCATTCTCCGAAATTACTCAGTAGTACATTTTGGATAACATGTCACTAATATGGATCTTTACAATTTCACAGGGCATAATTAAAAAGGAACACGGTAGACGATACTTGGTGATAATCAATTCGCAAGAAACATTCTACCCCTTTGAACTCTAGTAGATATAAAAGTGGCGAGCGAAGTGCAAAATCCATCCTACAGCTTACGAAGAAACGCACTTTAGAGTGACTAACGCCCAACAAGTTTCCAACTTTCTACAGATGATTTTAATCTGTCACTAGCTCTTTGCTGGGAGCGAAGGAATCTTCCCAAATGGGCTAATATAGCCAGTACTGTAAAATAGTAAGAGACACCCCTTCCCACAATAGTTACCTACTTCTTTGAATGAAATGAACGGTGGATGTGAGAAAGAAGGTGACGTAATTTAATATGATCGAGGGATTATTTTTACATTACACCGAGGGTCATACATTAACGACGGCTATGTGGTTTATATTCGGGTATTTACAAAATCAAAACAATGTCTACTTGAAGAGCTTCAAAATGCCTTCTAGATGAAGAGAAACTATCACTGGAATGTTTCGAAGAGACTCCTTAAAGTTAAGTAAAAGCAGTGGACTGGTCGGTACAGATGTACTGATCGCATCTGTCCTGCGACTAGAATTTGAACTTTAAGCTATCATAAGTCGTCAAATAGCGAGAGGGTTTGAATAGATGTTTTATTAGCTTCATTGAAACAGATGGTGTCTGTCAGACGATTATGAAGAGCGACAGTTGGAGACGGATAGAGGGCAGTATCAGTGTTGGGGAAGCATCTTTCGTTGACATCCAGCAAACCGAGAACTACAAGTTGTGGCAGCTGTTTTTGGAAAACGATTAAAACAAATTATGAATCGTGCTCCAATGAAATTTTCAGGAAATATTCAGTATTTCACATTTAAGACATTTTTATTAAACACCCGCAACGGCTTTGTGGTAGTTCCTCTGAGGAAAGATGACTTGAAGCGGTTTAGTAAGCTTTATTGTAATCGTTCGTTTAATTTTATAATAATCTTTTGACCATAGAAGTTCATGTAACACTTCATTCAACAGTTAGCCAAGGATTGGTGCTTTAGACTTAACCAAACTAGGAAGCAACCATTTTGAAGAGCAAAGCGTCTAATTTGGACTATTGTTCAGCGAATTCGTGAAGGTCAAACCAATGGCAACGATGAAATTGATTCCATTTTGGGGATGCGCCTCCTATTCGACTGCCTTCAGAATCGTACTGGCGTTTTGATTGCGTTCGCGGCCTGTACAATGAATTGCGGTGGCCAGCAGATGGGGAAGTCAGCGTTTTTATCCTGTTCTGGTACCAAGTAAAGGTGCCGGATAAATTGAAAGACCGGTTAGTCTTCATAGATATCGATCCGGGATTCGATCCCCTAACCTTGCGTGTGTGATAATGGGCCAACTACTACTACAATACCTCAGCCTTTGAAAACTGATCACTCGGAATGTTGCGGCATCATAGAATGACTACGCCCTATAGTAAGTTTCTTTCTTATTACCGGCCCACTATTATCCTTGTACAAAATGTCTCAGTAAACTACGGAGAATGTCAGTCTAACAATAAATCTGTGATTCCCAACTATTCCAGTCGATTTACTCCCCTTTGAACGACCTCGAGGTCTACGCTCTCAAACCATTTTTGCTAGCGCGGCATTCTAGCCAGAGAGCTCGAATAGGGTTTGTGTAGTAGTTAGTAATAGGTAGTAAGTCAAGAAGTCATACACGCTATTGCCTCGGCTCAATGCAAGGATTATTTGTGTCAGAATTCGATGGTCACATAAATAGAAAAGAATGACGCTCAGTGTCAACGTCAATGCCATGCAATCCGCTTTTTCCCCTTTTATGCTTACATCAGCCCAAAACAATTGCATCCGACAGACAACGTGAACAACGGCCATCTATCATCCATCCAAAGACGAGTCGTGCCTCGAAAAGGAAGCAAACGACAAAAAAAACTGGCGACAATTGACGAACTAACGACAAACAAGATGGTCGGAGCGCTGTGCAGCGACTATTTTTATAAAGTTGTATCATAAGTGTAAGTAATCGAATACGAGATAAAGTGAAAAGCAAAAAACGTGAAATATATTCGAAGACAAGCATTAGGGGACTTCAGCAGTGAATGGATTTCGATGAGATGCGCCGTGCTCACGCATTCATCGAAGGGTTCCGAGGGCGAGTTGATATGTATAAGGCATTTACAAAGATGTATTTGAGCAGTTTGCTGATACTTTTTGAATGAATGGCCTTAATGTTTTAGGACAACCATAATATCTGGGACAGATCGTATAGTGGGACCGATAAATCGATGGAGTACGTTTGAGAGGTCTTTTAGACGCGAAATTCCACACAGTACGACAGCTTATGTATAACCTACACGAATATATTCAGAAAAGAAATTTACAAGAATTTCTCTCTTAGTTAGATGTCAACTAAGAATCAAAGCCGGTGGTTAGAAAAAGATGGAAGTTGTAGTAGAGATATGAACACTGAGAGATTCTTCGCAAAACGAGAAGAGAAAGAATCACAAAAAAAGGACGACTGAAATCAAAAAGGGGATCATTCTGACACAAAACCTTTTTGTCAAGGACAACGTCCAGCTTGAAAGTTGATAAATTATGAAGTTGTTTGTTTATTAAGTTGATATTTTGGTTGGTGGAACAGTCATGACAATGTGATGTTTTGAGCCCTTTAGGTAGAAAGTGACAAGTTGCTTCTAACTTTTGTTTAATTTAATTTTCAACAAGATCTTAAGGAAAATCAGCATGGGAACAGGGGAGGGAGACTGAAAACTGACTGACTTAAAATGAAGATCCCCCGTCAAATGACCTTGTTTTTGCCGTCACAACAATACGTAATTGAAGCATAAAATTGTGATGCTCACATAAAAAAGATACGTTAGGGATGGAAAAAGGGCACGATCTAAAGTGTTTTGGGACAAAACGTTGTGGTATGGAGGTGTTTAAAAAACATTAAGCTAAAATCATGCTGTAAAGAGAAAGATCTGGCTAATTCTCAACATTTTCTGTCGGGCCATTGACCCATTATCAGCTCTTATCAGTTGTTATCACTTTTTATCCACCACTATTTATCAAAGATCACGTCCAAACCTGCCGAAGATTTATTAGTTTCCTCTACCAAAAGAGGTGTTTCCACTATCAACCAACTAGATTGAATGAGTCATTGCTGTGAACGGCACTTTCAGTTCGATGAAAGTGAATTCATAAGTAATTTGATCATAAATCAAAAGAAATTAAAGTCATCTCGTATAGTAAATTTTGATGATAACCGGAACTGGTTCCAGTCAGTTTATTCTCTTCAGAAAGAATTAATAGACGTTCCTCTTTCCGAAAACGAGAGATAAGCTGAGATTGAAGACCCGTGGAGGAAAAATTCTATCGGATCCTATTGCAAGCAGCGCCCATTACAGAATTTTGGAAAATTTGAAGTCCTCGAGAAAGTGGAGATTCTTAAATCAATTCACAACCCAAACGAATCTCTTTTGTGAACAAAATATACAATTCGACAAAATTGAATTGACTTATAATTTAAGTAAAATCAAGCGATCTCATAACTTGACACTTAGTGATAATCAAAGAAAGCTACTGAACATACATATCCTCTAATAAATAGGCATTCTGTCGATAAGGATTGAGAAAGATCAGAGAGCATTGGACAAAGACAATTTCATCGGATTCGATGGCGAATGGGGCCCGTTACAAATCATGTCAGCAATGATGCGAGGAAATCAGCCAAGGACAACGGGCCCGAACCAAGCCGAAGACACATTTAATGGAAGCCGCCGGCTATTTGGGCCGCTGTCTAGTCGATGTTGGACGCATCGCAGTGGTTTCATGAGCAGAAAAAAAAAACAAAAAAACCAACCAACAAAAAGTGGATAAATTCGTTTCCTAGAAGAATGATTCCTTCCTGAGATTATCACTGAAAATCTGAACCTCCTCTTCGTCAAAATACCAAGTACGGTCCATGGCATGAGCATACATTACTCACTCTTTCNAGAAGTTATGAAGTGGTGGAATTTCATATTTTTCATGGCTATTACCACAGCCGATCCATCATAAGACGGCTTGTGAGCGTAAAAATTGTATGGGGAAGAATCGGCAAAACGAACAAAGGGTGCGCATTACGAAAAGAGATTTTCACGGCTGAAACCCAGCACAAGGTCTGACACTTGAATTTTCAGATTCCAAGGTTCATTAGGTATTGTGGGAGCAAGTCCTGTAACGCAAAAGAGTTGATACAATGTAAATAGAAAGGTGATGCTTCTAACAAGGGGGGTTAAGTTCGGAGTGAAGCAGAAAGCGAACAGGGGACGGGCGTAGCAGGTAACACAGAAGGATGGATTTCCAGGAAATGACAGATTTCACTCTCCAATTGATTTAAGATTACTTAAATAAACGCCGAAGGGTGAGTTAACTGAAGGTGAAGTTATGAGATACCAGTTCGCTTAAAGCTTCAAGACTTCCAAAGACTCGAAGCTTTCCATTGACTTTTTCATGGCATAAATAAGTAGAAATATGCGTTATGCCAGATGCCATCCAAACTGCTGTCACTCCAATTTTCCATTTCTAGTGCTCCAAGCTTTTGATTGGAGTTGGCCAACCAACTCCAATCAAAAGCTTGGAGCACTAGAAATGGAAAATTGGAGTGACAATTAATTGGAATTAAGCATGAAGCGCTAGAAATGGAAACACTGCAGGTATGAGGTAACGTCTGGTGTTACAGCAGTGTCAACTAGCAAACGGGAAGGACACGTACCCAGATGGGAAGCGACTTGGAAATGACGACTTCATACTTGAGACCGCGCGATAACTCACGCGAGCGCGGCACCAGTCTTTGATAGTAGTCTCACAGCATCAAATGCTGAGCAACGCCATCGCATGCGCTATGTCCCTCCTATCCGTCGATCAATCAGTAGGGCGTTTCGTTTCGAAGTCAACCTGCACAAACCTGTCGATCGATAGCGCGCCAAATTTCAAATCTGATCCTTACATTGCGTGCTCCAATCACTCAACCTCCTCTCTGAATTTCTTTGAATTAGGCGGGTGCGGCGATCACGGCGCGCCGCACCAGCCGTGTGGCTCGGGTCTGAATTCCTCTGTCTCGAGTCTTAGCTCTTATATCTATCACCCAGGCGTCCTTTCCCAATCGTTGTCTACGCGTATGTAAAGGAGCACAGGCGCAGTAACCGATGTTGTGTTATTCAACCTTACTGAAACTAGTACCTTTATGGTAACCATGTCTTCCGGGCAATAAGAATTAATACCCCCTTTCTGGAGATAGTAGCCAACCAATACCAAGGTGAAACGCTCGTATATGTTATTTTTTATGTTATTTGTTGTATTTAATACATTATATTTATGTTATATTTATATACTTATTTGTTTTTTATATTTATATTTATTATATTTATTTCGTATATGTTATTTTTATTTTTATCATTGATAGGATCTTGATGAATTGNCAATTCATCAAGATCCTATCAATGATAAAAATAAAAATAACATATACGAAATAAATATAATAAATATAAATATAAAAAACTCCATGCTGAAATCGAAGGTTTGTCGGTATACGATCGAATGTATCGCATCTAGAACCAGTGAAGGAGGTGCTTAAGTTGAGGTCAATAAGGGATATCAGGAAAGGACAGAAATGTTAAAAGAAAAAAGTGAGAATCCCAGGTAGGTTTATTTTTATTGCTTCTCCCTGGCTTTCAAAAACAAGGAGATATCAAGGGTATAGCGGCACAAGATTTCATCGATCGGAGCAATCATAAACCATCAGAGATAAATTGAAAGGCTGACAATCAAACAAGAGGGGTTTGAATTAAAAGAAAAAGCTTCAGAAGAGACAGGAAACGACGTCGTCCTACAACTGGCTGATCGTAGACGAGTTGTACCCTTGATTAGTGGTTAGCAGGAAGAGGAGGAATCAGCTCAACGACCCGAAAATTACATCAAACCAGATGTTTCAAATGAGCAGCAGCAGTCCCAGCCTAGAAGCTTCTCTTAAAGTGTAGTCCTCTAGAGACGAGTCCCCATGAGAATTATTATGCTTCATGCATCGGGTACTTCTATTTTTTAAATTTAATATTTATGAGCTCATTCACCAGATTATAGCCTAGAGGATAGTTTTTTGGTCTTGATCAGTCCTATTCTGGGATGCACCCCTCATATAATTTCCTGTGAGAGTCACTATGCTGTTTTGATAGCGATGGCCGGACGATGTACAAGTATGCCAGTGTTTTTATCGTTCCGACGAGCTTGGTACCAACTAACCGACCCGGAAGGGATGGAAGCCTGGTTGGTCTGGGCGATACCGATCGGGATTCGCTCCCGGGACTACGCGTGGGATAGTTGAAGTATTTGTTGTCGAAAAGCGAAAAATGGCTCGTTTCTGATTCCTGGACTCCTAGAAATCGCATAGGAAACAGTAGAAGTAGTCAATATGAAGTGGAGACGGATGGAGAGATGAATAATTGAAATCGTTGACCTCTGAGTAGGCTCCGACAAATATTTGGCTGCAATCGGTTCTAGCCCATTTGACATTCCCATAGGGAGCAGCCATATTTCATTCGCCAATGGACCTATTTGCTTTTCGCTAAAGACAGAGGAAGTTCACACATCTTTTGCGAAAAAGATTCTTTAATTCAAATGTTGAAACATATCGATATTTCGAGCAACAGAAAAGTTATTGAATTCAATCAAAATAATAAATAATTAAGAGCACAAAAACAAAGAATTTTGCAATTCTTCAGTTCAACGGCAACAGCCATTTCTTAAAAAGTGAACTAAAAACGACACTAGTAGATTCATTTCCTTCTTCATACTTTTTAGCAGCTACTGATCGACTTCTTTTCAGAAAGCGGGCTTGAAATTAAGGGCTAGGCTTTGGTGTTCGAGTGCGTGTTGTAAGGGTTCCAAACGCTTGGCCGAAGTAAACACCCAAATGCGGTCGTGTTGTGACGGTCTTGCTGTCAAAGTCAATTCTGTGACATTCAAAATGAAACACTAGGACGCCGACAAATAGTATGCTTATGTGGGAGACGGTTACAGACACATAATCTCGTACAACTCCCTTCCTTAGCACTTTTTTTGTATCACTATCCTCTTAGAATTCGCCGATTTTCGCTTTTTCTTCACCGTTTGCGCAGTATTCTGCTCCGTATCTTCCCTTATTTAGTTGAAGGCACAGTTAACAATAATTTCGGGGCATGTAGTTCTTGACTCTAATGGAAGTGGTAGTCCAGATAATGCAAAAGAGGCGAAGAGAGCACGAAATCGGCGTATTTAGAGAAATGTAGGGCTTTTAAAGGGACGTAAAATTAGGGGCTGGACAAGAAATTTTCGAAAAAGCTTCATGGAAGGGGTATTCGGACGAGATGTCAAATGCGCGCGTCATTGCGCACAGCTGGCTGCAGTGAGCTGCTTGAGTGTAAGGTGTGGGTCCCAGTGTGAATGGTGCAACCTCTACAGCTTTCACTACGCTTAACGACTCCTGCGTTTTGGGTCTATATGTGGGCTAAGCCGGCTCTGGGGTCTTTACTACGCCCTATCATAGCCGTTTTTGACCCGATAACTCCCTCAAGCTATCTCTACAGGTTCATAAAAAAGAGGAATCTTATAAACCAATTTTGTCGTAGACTGGGCCTTTAACCCATTTGTGGGGCCCCTTCGTGTTGGGCAATACTATTCTTATCTTCATCTTTACAATTTAGTTCTCATCTTCTTGTNAGCCCTGAGCACTAAAAATTGGAGTGAGCCCAAGACACCATAATTCAACAAAAAAAAACCACAGTTTTTACACCAGAAAGAAATTTGCAGTTAGTCAAATAATCTCAAAAGGATGGCATATTCACTTTTCATGAACTAGTCTCCTGGTCTGCTTGAGTTCGATCCCTCTCTCAGTTTCCAGAGTAGTCCTCCCCAAAGAATTCATTTTAGCTGAAAATTGCGAACACTGTGTCTTTGGAGAGAATTGTTTTCATTTGGATGGAATATTTGATTGACAGGATGCTCCAGTGAAAAAGTCACGTCAAAAATAGATCTCCTCTGCAGAAAGGATCTCTTGAGCCTTCTTGCGTGGGACTCATATTTATATTCTAGGGAAAAGTAAAGGTTCAAAAAAGGGAGTCCTTCCGGCTTATGATCTCCTTCAAGATGGGTTTTCAGTGCTTTGAACAAGAATGCCAAGGAACAGGAATGGTTGAAAGGATTTTGGCTTATACAGTACCTTGCGGTTGCGGGATGCGGTTTAGACATGACGACAAAAAACCGAGCCAGGCGCGTGTATCGGGATCCTCAGGTTTCCCCGCCCACAACCGCCTCATCTTGTCCACTTTAACCATTACTGGTTTTTACCTTATTTTTCTCTAAGCCGCTGAAATTCAATTTAGACGACCATTATAGGGCACGTCACTATTACTACGTGGGCTAGACCTCTGCCCGAATCAATCTGCCCATTACAAAACTGCTCTGGCTGGAAACTTTTTATCAAATTGATGTATTCGCATATACTTGCAGCCGATTCTGAACGGCCCTGTTAAATAGAGGATATCCTATTCATTCGTTGAACTCAGTATAAACGAGTATAAACATCGCTTTTTTCAAAAAGATAATAGAAAGTAAGCAAGCAAAAACCTATAAAGTTTCTAGAATTGTTCTCCTTCACAAACTATTTGCAAAAACAGCGTAGGGAAAGGATACGGCTGTAAAAATAGAAAGCCCATTTAAAAATGGGATGTAGCGTTGTATTTGCATAGTGAGAAGGAGAAAAATCGAAACATGAAGTCGAGAACATTCGTGTAAAAAGCTGCAAATGCACTTTTGGCGTCGGGTGCCGAAGAAAGACTGAAATCCGTCTTGACGCTTTTCATGAAAAATCAACTGGCCAAATGAATTCATTTCTATTTTCATTTGCAACGAGCATAGGGAATGTTTTGCAATCCTTCCAATTCCAAACTCAACTTTTTATAATAAAACTTTAACTAAAGAAGTAGGTTAGTGACTATCGGCTTATGTCGAGGAATAGGATAGAATCTTTGACCGAGTTCCCGGCTCTCGAAATTTATAGGTCTTGTGGTTCCGATTATTGGCGTTACGTTCTGTGCTCTGTGTCTTATGGGTTCGCTTTTCGATGTAAAGCCTAACTGCGTGGTTAGAAGGGGAGTAGACACAGATAGACCCCAATATGTTACCCTGCGTACGGAATAGGAACCAGTAAACGACTGCATTCTTATTAGAAACCAGATACGCGGCGCGATCTGGAAACGCCCAACGCTTTTATGCAGTAACTATTTATACAACCTGCTAGTCTTCCACTCTCGCTTGTTTTATGGAAAGACGACTTTCAAAGGTGCGTTGCTAAGTTGAAGTCTGTCAAAAGAAAAACTGTGTGGATATACAGAGAAGGACATCAGAAGATCTGCAAGTTGTAAAGTGGCAAGCTGCCACGAAAGGATCCAGGAAAGGAAAAAAGAGGTCTACGAAAAA
>UZAF01019362.1:10693-24632 GCA_900617895.1 Haemonchus placei | reverse complement strand
AAGTACGTGGGGGAGACCGCGAGACCACTGAAGATCCGTCTGGATGAAAATAGAAGAGGTCGGCCAATCTCGCTGCTTATCCACACAGCAGCTTTGCCAGGCACCGTACATTCAGGCATGAGAAAGAGAACGCTCCACCTTCAGAGTGTTTGTGAGTGTTTTGCATAGATATCTGCTACGGCCACTGGAAAGGAAAATCATGGAAGCACGGAAAATACACCGCATCAAGGCGGAAATCAATGCGAAGGAGGTGATGCGTGACCTAATGAGACTGATTGAGTGATAACACTTAGCCGCCCAGGACAAGAGCGGCATCCATTTCCCTCTAAGTTCCCCGGCAACAGGTCCATTCCCCTTTTTCCCCCAATATTTCCGGTTGACTTGGTACGATTCGATGTGCTTTGTCTTGTAACTGATGGTAACTGATTGTATGCAGCAATGTATTGTAAATAATTCAGGTCTGACGAAGGCATTATATGCCGAAAGCTCATCAATAAAGGTGAAGAGCAAAGAGCTTCGAAAAGTAAACGAAACGACAACAAAACTGGATGAATGTTGATGTGTTTAAAAGGCACTGTACGGGTAGGTGGACGTAGGAGGGATCAACTATAGCTTGCACAAGAGTATTCAAGCCTTTGACGACAGCGCGCCTTTTTGCGTGTCTGGGGCTTGGTACAGACGCGTGCTCAAGCTTTCCGCTCCCGCGGCTCACCGTTGAGCCGCGCTGTTCCGTTTGATACATTTTTTTAGCATGGACAATTTTTACTTTTTCCAAGCTTCTTTCATGATTTAGCTTGAAATAGGTGTGAATTAGGTAATTATGAGCTTTCAACTTTACTTAATTCAGGTTTTATACACAACATGACTTTGAGAGTCGAAATGGATCAGCCTACCGTGGACGATTCCGAGGGTGATTTTGAAAGACTACTGGTCGGTTCCGACAAAGATAGAGAGGGGCCTAGGAGAGGAATGTTTTTTTCCCGACTATACCCTTTGCACCCTTATATATATGTATACGACTTATGGATCTGATTCGGAAAGTAACAAGAAATTTTTAATAGCAGGCAGTGAAAGTGGTACCGAACGGTTGATGATGCAGAATCCTATAATGACTTAGTGTTCCCTCAACATCTCCCTCATTGGAACATAGAGCCCACTTGTGTTCAACATCTCCCTCATTGGAACATAGAGCCCACTTGTGTGGCAGTCGAAAAAGCCGAAAAGAAATAATAATAAAAGTCGAGGATAGGATGTTAGAAAGAGTGTAGCTTCGCGAATAATTTGTTACAAACAACTGACTAAAGCTTATGGAAATGTTCACGTTCCAGTAATACAACAAAAGTCAATATGGTGGTAGTAGATGTAAAGTCAATTTTGCAACAAAAAGTGTGATTTTCAGGGAGAGTTTTAAAATTATTAGTAGTTTTCGAAGATTAACTTTTCTTTTCTCTGTGTTTTCTTTGTGTATAGTGCTATTTGGTGATTTTAAACCCATTAAGTAGGAAAAACTACAAGAAAAATAAATAATCAAAAAGAAATACCAATGAGAGGGATGCGGCTCAACGTTGAGCCGCGTTGTCCCACGCGGCCAAAAAAGCGCGGTTCACCGTTGAGCCGCGCTGTCGCCAAAGGGTTAAAACAGCGTTGATCTCCGCAGAGTCGAAGCCTTCTTGTAGTCCACGAAAAGGAGAGCCAAGGGAAGGCCATCCTCTTGTCTTCTCTCAATAAGCTGGCTGACTGCTTGGATGTTATCCATGCACGAGCAGTTTTTCCTGACTCCCGAAGAGATTCCCTGACAGCCATACGGCAGGTTTTGTTGACGAGGACTTTTTCCAGGTGTTTGGTGTTGGGATCGATGGAAATGAGTGCTCTCCTTTTTTCCAAGAGGGATACGGCAAGAACATTTGACCTCTAAATTCGAGCAAGCTGCGAACGACGGGAAGTGTTTGCACACTTAAGCAGGCCTCTTGTTGGGTATCCTCAGTCTTCTGCGGGATCCTTTTAAAGGCGCCGATTATAAGCTCCATTGGAAGATTCGAGTAGTTCTGTATCAAAGGACGGAATCTCGAAGTGTGCGGGCCTGTGCGTGTCGCTCTTGAATATCCGCATGTTGAGTCGTATTTTTGCGCGCACTAGGCGATGATCCAAGCCGGTGTCAAAAGAGGACAACACGGATACATCATGTGGACTCCAGCGTCGATTAGTGAGAACATGGTCTATTTCCGTACGCGTTTTTATGCCGTTTTGACTCTCCCAAGTCCATCGTCGCTTAGTTGGTTTTCGAACATGGAGAGTAAGCTCGCGCGCACAACAGGAGCGTGCTTCACTTCTGCTTCTGTGGAGAAACTGTCAATTGAGACTAATTTATCTTAAAATCGCCTAACATAGGTCATAAATGCAGCACAACCAAATAAGAGCCTTCAATGGAAAAATACAAAGAGCATAGACGAAGGAATAACTAGGCAGAGATACACACAGAAGGAGATCATTCCGATGGAATATGGTAGCCCTAGCCAGGGCTTCGCCCCGTGGCGTGAGTGGAATCGTAGATGCCGTTCGTGGACAGTGTCCCTCGCCGACTCCACGCTGTCGTCCTCTTGCTCAGTGCTCCACCCTGAAATTCCTTGGTGAGTCATCTGAAAACATTATCATCTGATCGCCGTGCTAGTACAGCGACAGCGCGGCTTACAGGAGTTTCCATGGAAAAGGAGGCACACATATAGAAGGCAGAAGTATTTCTCCGTTTTCGATCCTGTCGTCAGAGCCAAAAACTGAGAAAACTTTGGTGTTGTAGTCAATAGAATCACCACTTCCTTCTCGCGTCCTTGGACTGGGTCGACTTTGGTGAGTTCGAAACCAAGAACACCCATCTCTTCTTTCACGGGACAGTACTGCCTGTAAAAAGCTATGACGCAGATGCTTTGTGGGGGAATCCCTACTCCGATCAGTTGGTCTATGAGGTAGCGGCGAATGATGGCCTCGTCCGCGTTGTGCAAGGTCTTACTGAGGGCTCTGATGCCTGTACCCATCGCATCATGAACATAAGCGGGACGTCAGGCGTCAGGGAAAGCGCATCCTGGAGAGGAGGAGACGACGTGCTTGCGCGATTATGCCGCTCACGAAAGCTCCGTCGTAGGCGATCACATTAGGGAGAGCTATGAGTGCGGGGTGAGATCCAAAGATGATAACTAGAGGAGGTATTGGAACTACCGGGGAATCTAGGAGAAGGCTCATGACACTACGTGCGCCATGAGGGGTGGATTGAATTTTGACGGACACTTAAGCCAACAGATGGATGTCGCCAATATAAACGTGGCGAGCGTGAGACAAACGCCCTGCGATGGTTAGGAGGGTTGGTTCCGGTATCACTGAAGCCTCATCACCTATTACGGTAATAAAAGAGGGAATGAAGGACTTAGATTCTGGAGCGGCTGTTGAGATGAGGAGGGAGGAGGTAATCATACAACCGAGGGACGGTTCACCGTGAACAAGTTTTTAACAATGCGCTTGAGCGGGCGGAATACATACCGTTCTGCTACCTCATATTCCTTTTTCTCGTCCTCCGTCATGTCCGCAATCGCGTCGGGTTGCCGATATAATTTTTGATTATGGAGCGACATCGTTCAAAACGTTGGCATACTTCCAGATCCTCTTTTGGAAGCTGGTGCCTGAATCTGTCACCTAGAGTAGGAAGCACCTTGCTGAGATGTATGGGTGTGGGCGTGAGATTGTCCGCCGCGGCCGTGTCCGAGATATGGCGAACCATTTGCATTTCGGAAAAATCGCCCAACGACAGCAGCGTTTCTGTGAATTGAGCTACCGCCGCATTCGTTGATGTTGTAACGATGACGAAAGTCTTAGGAGTTTTAGCAGAAAGCGCAGCTATGATTGCTCCGAGCAGCGTTTTGCCGGTCCCAAAAGCGGCTTGAATGGTTACCAGCGGATTGTGAGCTGTGCCGACTCGGCTTGCGTCTCGCTGGTCTGAGGTCAACGTGAGAGTACGCTGGTTGACTCTGAACGACCGTACTCCCTGAGACGGAGCTGGAAGGGAGCGAAGCTATTTCTCCTCAACGGCGCCCGCCGCTTGGTTGGCGTAAAGGCTATTAACAACCTTGCCACCGATGGAGTACGGATCAAGGCCTGCGAATATATCCATACGTGATACCAGGTCATAAATATGGTAGACCGGCTAAGGCGAATGCAAGCATCAGAGACGCGAGATCCGTCATCAGAGTCGCAGCCGTTTTGCTGAATAGCTTGTAGGAAAGTGGTATTGACCCGCGGGAACGCTTCAAGGGTAAGGTTGAGCAACTTACGGTCGGAAAAGTTGGCAAGGGTGACAACGTTAGCCCAAACCAGACCGGGAGAACCGACCATCCAAAGAACGATATGTTGACCCGGGGCCCATCCAACTTCTGAAGCCATGTCGGTGAGGCTGAATTTCACTCGAAATGGGTGCCAGAGAGGGAAAACTACCGTGACTCCATGTAAATGGGTCCGACCATCGTCGAAGCGTTTATCGCTGCAAACGCTACGCAAGCCGCGTTGGAAATGCGACCGAGTTTCCGCTTGGATCCCTAAGGGCCTCGATGGAAATCATCGAAGCCCTGGAATCGGTCGGCGCACCATTCGATCGCTTAGCGGCAACACGAAGACTCGTGCCGGGAGGATCCCTTCTTCCGGATGCATAGGAAAGAACCGATGGACAGTGGACGCTATGTGCTCTCGCACTTCTAGCGATACCGGAGGCTACAGGGATATGGTCCCACGACGTCATACTGGTGCAGACGTTTGAGATTAAAATTGCAAAGAGCGGGAGTAACCGTGACCGCATCCGGCGAACCTTCGAACACCGCCCGAACGTGTTGAACGCGATTGTGCCGGATCGTGAGGGAAAGGAATACTCTATAGACCGTGTCTGGGCGGTCAGTGATGGTTACGAAAGCATAGTGGGCCGCTTTGAAAAAAGGAGGAGGCAGTTCTTTCGAGGGCCGTGGTACAAGGGGTGGAAGCCTTCTTAAGTGTGTCTTTTAGAGATTCGAATGCCTGGAGTGCCGATTTGATATCATATACTCAGACGAAATCCTTAACTGAAACTAGAAACCTATTAAACCACGACATCTTCATCAATGTCTATACCGAACCTATCGAGGAGGATTCAGTCTAGGTCGCATCTATCCGGGCTCAAAATGAAAAATCCTTTGCTTCAAGTACGAGGCCTGAACTGTAACCCGTGGAAACCACCTCATATAAAACAGGGTGGGTGGAATTGAAGGTAAGCGATTTGGTGACGTACAGGCGCGGTCGGGTGAGGGACGCGTGTACGAGAGCAACGTCGACCTCATGATAGGTACCTGCCAACATCTGGTCAATAACCTGTTGGGATTGCTCGCGGAAGCGGATAGTGTCGTCTAAGTGTTGCAACTCGATAAAGGGTATTGATTTTGATAACTTATGTTCCTTAAAGACTACCTGCGGGAATAGCGACTCATGAAAGCGCTTCGAGAGAGATATCCCGAATCAGGCAGATGGCGGTATACGCTCACGTCGAGGTCCGTGGTAACCGTAGGGGATTGAGGTGAAAATGGTGAAGCGGGCGGGCATTGACGGACTGCGCCCACGGGTGGTCGTTAATCCAAGGGTGAATAAAGCCGCGTGGGGTCTTCTGAAATAACTGTGAGGTACTTATTTGAGAGAGGGATCCAGCAAGGACTATTAGCTGGGCGGAAAGTGCTGCAGGAAGTGCTCTTGGGCCCCACGCCCTCTTATAGCGCTTCCACGCGTAGGTGGCCGTTAGGTAGCGGGTTGAGATCTCGACGAGCTAGATGGGGTCGCGAGGAAAGAGCTCCGCGCGCAGCTCTACGCGAGGAGGATGGTGCATTCGCCCAACCGGCTGACGTCAGCTAGATCCGCTGCGACGTAGTTTCGGAGGCGGGGATGGTGAACGGTCTTCTTCCTCTAACTCCATGGGGTGTGAGGGAGAAAGGTGAGCTACTGCCAGCTGCTCCAGAGAGGCAGTCATGTTTGCGAATGATGACATACAAGGCTGCAGAGGCTTAGCTTCCTGAGCTGGCTCTACTGTGGAAGAGCCAGACTGGCTGCTCGAAGTAGGTGAGCGACGCGAGCGTGACTCTGGTGTCGCGGAAGCTGTAATTTGTATAAGCTGTCATTGGAGTTGTAGGACCGGGGCTCCGGGTTCTGAGAGGATACAGTATCCCCGTTCTGGGAGCTCGAACCTTGTGCCTCGGTCACCGGTTCGGATGCATCCATGTCGGAAGCATCCTCATCCGACACCTCAGAGAAGATATTAGTTGACTCGACCGCTACCCAGCCATTGTCCACCTCGTCGGTCGAAGTACGGATCGACGACATACTATTGGTCTTAACCGCTACGGGCTCACTGATTAATGAAACAATCGTCTTACCACGAAGCGAATAAAGCTGAACCACACGACAAATTAAAGAGACGTAAGAAGGAAGCGCAGTGGTTGAACAGTAGTCGGGCCTTTTACAATTACCTATAATATATAGCTTAAGCTGCAAAACACAAGAAAATTAAAAGTCAATTGTTGTGTTGACATTCAAACATGTGCGAATGCCGAGAGCCGAATGAAAACAAAGAAGCCTGGCATGAGAAAGAAGAGCATGGCAGACGGTAAACTTAACGATATGAGTTAAACGGAATTCAAATTGGTTACCGGCCGTTTCAGTCGAAGCGATGTTTGAATCTCATTCTGGAGTGTGTATTATACGAATGCGAGGGTGCCGAGTGCGTGGTAGACGGAGACTGGTCTATGGTATGGCACTGTCGACGGCTTCTGCTGCAGTTAGAGCAAGCTGTTTGGTTTCCGGGAGCCATGGGGTAGGGTCCTGACAGGCGATGACATGGCTTAACCTAAGTCATATGAGCTTTCTTGGGCGCTGATTGCTTGGAGGAAATGCTAACTATGGTTGAGTGAGGGAGTCTAGATTACATGAAACTGACCCAGTCATAGATAACAAAGCTTTGGGATAGTCCTACCTTGGGGGCTAGGTCTCGAAGAGATACGCGATCGTACTCCTTAATGGATGGGGGGATAGATGGGAACGATCGTGTTGCGCTTTGAATTTCATTCTTTGAGGCTCATTGAAAGACATTGCTGAACGCCACGCTGCGTGAGGCTAGGTTTCGATCGTAGAATCCCGAATCATCCGCAGGGATGTTCCAAATCGTGTTGGATGAGCAGGATTATTTTATAGTGAATACGGAGTCCCGTCCATACATAAGCAAGAACGTAGTATATTGATGCTTGAGTGAACAGAAGTGTTGTACATAAATGCGCAAGCACATACATACTTGTCCCAATCGAGTAGATTCTCTCTAATATAGGTACAGAGCATTGCATGACAAGTAGGGAAAATTCGTTCTCACGCGCCGTTACCTTCGTGATGGTAGGGGGTACAGTAGTACCTATGGATGCGAAGAAATCGCCCCAAGCTCCAACTCGGACATTACTACGCCTTTGAAGTATGAGGCATTGACAGAGATAAGCTGGGTATTTGATTCATTTCTCGATTCACTGCTATGCAACAGTTCGTCACTACTACACTCAATTTCTATGGTCTCTCCCATTGGAAGCAATGATAACTCTAGTATAAAATTTTTCTTATCACTTTGTAAACATTCTCCTGTACATAGGTGGTGTAGAGACTTCAATAGAGCTGATTTTCGTGCTATACGTAATTACCCAAGTAATGCTGATTGGTTAGGTTCCTTCAGGAGTGCGAATGGAGTGGATGCTAAATATGAAATGTTTCTCGCGATCATACACCATACGATGGATTCATTTACACCTTTCAAAAGGCTCTCTCCATCAATGTCCAAGTTACCACCGTATCTTGTATCAATGTGAACAGAAGGGGAAAGTATCGGAATTCAGCCGTGGAACGCAACTGCCCTCGGAATGGGAAAGATATAATCTATTATATGAAAACTGAGTATAAGAAAATAGAGTAAAAGTTATAAGAAACTGAGTAAATACTACGCTTATGTTGAGGCCAAAATGTTATCCAAAGGTGGGGCTGAAGGTTTGCATTCAATCTTGAACTGGAGGTTTTCAGATAAGCCATGCATTGCTCCTTTATGCAAGAATTCAATGAGGGTAGTAACTGATGAAAACAAAGCTGAGATGATAACCCTGTAATGACTCCTCTTTTGAATCTTACTACTGATTGCACCGACCCTGCTCTTTGGTTTTATAAAGAGTATATCGCGGTGATGCTGCTTAAGTGGGCCTCATCAGCCTCAATTGGCCTTGATGTACTATCATAATTAGTTATCAAGCAATGCATTCATGGAATCACTGATTCTTTTGAGTTCCTTTTTAATCTTGGTTTCGTGAACAGTGAAGTGCCTCGCAGGTGGAAACAAGCATTTGTAACTCCGCTCCCCCAAAAAAAACAGTGTCCGATCGTTGAAACTATAATCCTGTAAGCTCTATTTTTGCTAGAGTTTTTGCGAAAATCCTCAGGAAATACATGGTTTCTCATCTCGATAAGTTTGGTATGATTCCAAGTTCACTTCATGGTTTTTGTCAAGGTAGATCTACTGAGACTTCATAACTGGATTGTCTCAGTGACTGGACAAACTCTTTGGAGCGGGGGAAGAGCGTAGGTGAGGGTCATTTCGATTTCCAAATAGTATTTGATAAGGTTTCCCATGAGTTATTGATTCAAAAGCTGGAACTTCTTGGTTCCCATCCTCTGGTGAGGAATTGGATAAAAGGGTTTCAAGTCAAGTGAGAGACTCGTTCTCATCAGTTCGTACCGTAAAATCAGGTCTTCGGAGTTGGCTCGGACATAAATCTTCAAAAAGTAAGTGATAAAGTAGCTGTAGAATGGTCTGAAATGAATCATCTTGCACTTTCTATCGAGAAAACACAAATGCTGTGCCTGGGCAACATACTCGAAAACCTTCATATCGTTTGGGTGGCTCGACCCTCAAAGTGGTATCGGAAGTCCGTGACCTGGGATTCATTATGAAAGAACTCTTAACTTTTCTGAGCATTATAAAGTATTAGTTTTAAAAGCCCTTTGCCGGAGTTCCAATGTTTTTAAAGTGCTCCGCACTAATGACTCTGAAACTTTGCTTAGGGCTTTCAAGGTTTACGTTCAGCCCATTTTGGAATGTGGATCTACTGTTTTCACACCCTATAAGGAAAAAGATATTTGTGCTTTGGAAGGAGTACAAAATAGTTTTACTCGTAAACTTATGATGCGAAGTCGTCGTCTCCATTATGACGAAATAACTAGTGGAAGTGAGCGTAATAAGATACTTGGTATAGAATCTCTTGAATGGAGAAGAAAGAAATTTGATATACCTGGTGCATATAAATTTTGAATGGCATAACCATTGCGATATTTCTAAGTTTCTCACAGCCGTGTCTTCTAACAGGTTCCTCAGCTAAGATTTCGACCATGCCAGCTAGAACCCAAATTAAGTCACAGTTCTTCAGTAACAGAGTTAGATCTAGCTTCAACTCTCTTTAACGTCGTGATCTCATCCCTCCGAATTATTGTGCTTTCAAAAAATCCATTGAAAAGTTCATTTCATTTAGTTGAGTTCATTATTGAATCTTGTTATTTGTTTCATTTCCTTCTTCCATGGTCATGTCATTTTCCTCATTTCACATGCTTACAGCATGTTCGTTGAATAAAATTACGCCGAACTCCAGTATACCCTAGGAAACGATAGCCTGCGCTACCGCAACCGTCGTGCAATCGCGCAATCTGGCAGCGGCGTAGCGATGACATATTTAGAAAAATGGTCTTTCATCGCTAGTATAAATTTGTTACCCGTCTTGGACACGTGCAGCGGTCCAGTCAAGTCAAATAAACCTTATTGAATATCGCTTTGCTTACTACGGGTATCAGATGTTCACGATTAGTGGCATAAGGCCGTTTGCGTTGACATGCTTCGCAAGAGCGAACCAGCGAAAAGATGTCTGCAGCCATATGAGGCCAAAAGTATTCACGTGCGACTTTTGCTAGGTTTCCTTCCAGTTGGAGTGTCCTACAAAGGAAGGGCTAATGTGGAATGCCAAGCAGATGAGTTCTTTGAGCTTATGTGGCACTAATAGCCCTTCGAAACGGAAGGGTGCGGAGTCTGTACGGCGGTCAATATAATAGACACAGCCATTTTTCCGTTTTACGCATTTTGCGGCAAGAGCAACCATTCCGTCTTCTGTTGGTCGCTAAGAGAGGAAGGGAATCGCTGTGTCTTCATTCAAGAAAGAATAGCGGAATAAAACTGATGGTTTCTCTGCTCTTGCAGAGCGTCGCGGGGCCGAATCGCATGAAGAGAGCCTACGTAATAAACGGAAGGTCGTATAGAATATGCTACGGGCAGGGCTGTAATGATGCTTACAGGAAAGTCGATTATGTTTTCTGCTCCAGGTGTGCCGTCCTAGAACCTGACACGTGAATCGACAGCTCGGGAAAGAGCGTCAGCCACGACATCAGACGACCCTTTCGAATATTCTATAGACTCATCATAATTCTGCAGCTCAACGACCCACCGTGTTGAGTCGTCATGAGTCTTATTATGTTTTAACAGGAACGCGAGCGGACGGTGGTCGGAGGAAATGGTAGCATGATTACCGTGCACGGTGGGGCGGAAATTGCGAATAACTCTATGCGGGTGGGGCTCCATTTTTGCTGAAGTTCCGAGAGTGTCCTACTAAAATAACCGATGGCAACGAATTGTGGGTCCGTATCCGAATGGCGCTGAAACAAGACCGCTCCTACCGGATATTGGCTGCCGTCAGTATGAAAGAAAAATTCATTACCTTGTGGGAATCCCAAGCATGGCTTCGACGTTAGCTGAAGCTTAAGCCGTTCAAAGGCTTCTTGCTGCTCCGGTCCTCATACAAATTTCGACTTATCTTTCAAGAGGGTATACAAGGGGGCTGCGACCAACGCAAAATTTGGGATGAACTTCCTGAAGAAGTTGGTCATGCATACAAATCCTTTGACGGCTTTGTAGTAGGGGCGGAAAACTCTTCAATGGCTCGAACGTTCCGGGCCGCGGGTGAATAGGAGGAGCAAGAGATCTCATGACCTGAAAAGGTAATACGGGTGCAGGATATTCTGTCAGTTCCGTGCTAGATGCCTTGATGCTAAAAAGGCGGAACCGGTAGAAAACTTTGCGTAAGGACTGCAATGATTGGGAAAATCTTTGCCAAATATGACTACGTCGTCTAGCTTAGCGAGGCAGTTATTCTCTAAGCCTGCTAGGATGCGTGCCATAACCCGTGGAAAATAAGCACCTGCCTTTTCGAGTCCAAACGGGAGGTTCATAAACTGGTTAATACCTCGGTGTGCTGCCCAGCCACATTTCTGCCGACTCTCAGAAGAGAGAAGGAGCTGCATATAAACTGATGCCAGGTCCAGAGTGGTATAAAATTTGTGACCGGCTATCTTAGTCAGGATATCCTCAATGCTTGGAAGATGGTAGTGATCGGGTGCAGTAACGCTGTTTAGAAGGCGAAAGTCTGGGCAGACTCTCAAAGAACCGTCTTTTTTCTTGACGAGAACAGTGTTGTGGACTCAAGGTGTGTCACTCCCAACAATACGCCCAGCACGTAGTAACTTGTTGATGTGATCATCTAATTCTTTTTGGACCTTAATGGGAATATGTAGAGGGCGGAATCAGGTTTGGGAGTATCGGTCGTAGTCTCGATAACGATTTCAGACTCCTCGTAGGAACCCAGATCATAAGAACTAGTGGAAATACGGTCACGACACTCATAGAACAACTGAGCCAGTTGGCTTCGTTCCTCGTCAGAAACCTAAGCATAGGACAGATCGACATTGCTGAAGTCGACAATAATTGTTGCTCCAGGCAGCCTGCCCTTACCGTAGCCTCACCTACGAAGGGAGGTGAACTGGACTGAGAGTGAGAAAGAGGTAAGGCGTCATTGCTGTCGAGGGGAACAGCTAATGATATCTGCTGTCCCTTATAGAGCGTTTCTGGTCGAGATGAATAATTAGATATTGAAACGAGGTGGTCAGCAGCACTGATAACTGCTGGAGAGACCATTAACGATTTGCTTGACAGCTTGTCATTTTGGGAAACTAGTACGAGCGAGGTGGGAGAGGTATACTCCGTTACGCAATGGACAAAAGCTCGGATGACAGTGGAAGAACGGTATTCTCAGCAACGCGAACAGGCACTGTCTGCACGGCAAGTGGCGAAGGGTCTGGGGGGACGCGCACAATATTTTCAGGTGATGATTTGCAAAACGGAGAGTAGAGTTATCGTAGTCGATAGTCCAAAGTGGTAAACTACGAAGGAGGTCGTTGCCTAGAATAATATTATAGGCATCGCCACGTCGGAGATACAGGCCGACTTTTTGAAGTAAAAGGGATGCTCGAACGATAACGAGCCGGTTTCAAAAGAGAGAGAGAGATGCGAAACCCAGAAGTTGGACAGGGACTCCCGCCATACCTATTGCGCTAGTAACATCGCTTTGGAGAAGCTTGTATGCTCCAAACAGAGAGATAGTATCTACAAAAGTAAGAGTGATAGATGCTCCGGTGTCAGTTAGGGCCGGTACTTGTATTTGGTCAACTCGAATAGGAATCTGCGCAACAATGGAGCGCTCACGATGCGATAAACATAAGACATTTACGGTTCTCACGACCGCACGAGGAGGCCATGAGGAAGGGGCATCGATTTCAAGACAAGCTGTGACACTGATTGAGAAGAAGAAAGATAGGATATCGAAGGACGTGTCTGAGTAGGTGATGGAAGTGATCGAGAAAGAGGAATACAGTATTCCGGGAAGTTACTCGTAATCGCGGTAGCAAACCCGGGTAATATATGCTACAGTAGAGGACAAATATCGTTTAATCATACGAAAGGTTACGATGACACCACAACAAGTGATCACAGGCCAAAGGACGACCAAGGACCAAAGATTGCTGACCAGAGTGAAAATGAATGAGATTTATGTGATATTGAACCGAAAAGAGGCTCTTTATCGTCAGCTACGCGAATGTGCGAAAGGTGGTCTGTTGATACAGCAGACCACAGTTCTTGCCATTGATCATCCTGGATCAATTCGCTGAGATTAGTCAGAATAAGGTTATGGAAAATCGTTAGAGGAAGAGTGAGAGAAGAAGAATTGAGGTTAGAAGGGATACCGATGTTTGGAATAAGAGTATGAAGAATCAATTGCGAATGAGCAGTTAGGAAATCGAACTTGAGAAAAGAGACTTCACGCTGGAGATAGAAATAACGTATCGTTGGGCAATCAACTGGAGATGCCTGCTCAGAAGCGACTAAGGTTGTAGGGTCGACGAAGGAGAAAATAACGGTACCCGATGGCGTAACGATTTTGACCAATAGTTTGGAAAAACGGGTGCCACTAGAGGGTATAAGCTTGAAGTTATTAGCGGGGATTGCCATGCACCGATGAATTTGAAACAAGTTGCTGCTCAGCGGAGAAGCCGCTATATCCTAACGCCCGAAGAGTTTGCGAAGGGTAAAGGTTGAATTAGCGGCTTAAGACGTGTGGAGAGCGAAGGCGAGAGGGTTCGTACTGTCACAGAGAGCGGACAATGCGTGATGGAGAAGCGAAGAGACCGCTGATCCTACTGAGCCTTCCACAGCTAGTAGTTGCGCAGCTCGTTGATTGGAGTTAACTATTACTGCGTCTGCATCAGTAGAACGGGGTCGACGAATTACCGGTGCGACCGCATAACCATGGTCCGAAATAATAGGCCGGGCTCCGCAGTCCACTACACGATCGCTGGTTCCGCGTCATAAAAGTGCGAATTCTCTGGAATCTCTAATCCAAATGTCGCCTAACCGCCAACCCTTCATCTTCCTAACTGGTGTAAGCCGGCACGACCCTTGCTTATTGGACCTCCGCTCGGGTACTGATCCATCCTGCAA
>UZAF01019361.1:7763-24640 GCA_900617895.1 Haemonchus placei | reverse complement strand
TTTAGAGAGCCTTTGATAAAATGGAAAAACACTTTGCAAAAGTGCGGACAATGGCGGGGAGGGACCCCTCATTTTATGCCCACGAAGCGAGACCACTACCACTAGGTCGCGTGGGCGTTTGATATATAAGCGACGAGTTCGCATTTCCAATTGATACTACTGTCGAGCGAAATTTGGGCCCCCATAACTTTTTGAGGAGACCCATTTTGCAGTTTTAATTTCCATTTTCGTAAACAGCATTCAAAACCTATCGATCTATCTGGGTCTGAATTCAAAGTTCCAAGATAAGTAGACTACCCCTCCCTGGTAAGGACTGAAAATTGTTCAAAAACCTCCAAATTTTTTGGAAAATGATATTAGTTTGGCGAGAATAAACGTTTTGGCACTCCATCCACTACTGCGAAGGAGGTAAGTATAATACAAAGGGGTAAAAGCAAGAGTGATCGATGGGCAGCTCTGGCTTAGATCATGGTATTCCTCTTATTCTATTGAGACAAACTGAGGTTGGAGGCATGGTATTGAGCAGAATAAGGAGGCTTTTGTAATTTTTTTTCGGCCAAGTACGAAATTCGCGAAACTAGGGTGGAGTTCATTTACGAGGAACGTCTGGAGAATCTGCCAAGCTCCGTTCAATGACTGCTAACCGCTACCAGCTGGCCATTAAATATCGTGACGTGGTTTTATAGCCATGCACCTATCTTGAAAATATGTGAAGAATAAATCGGAAACACATTGTCCCTCGGAGAAATCCGCTTTTCAAAATCGATGAAGAAGAATTTCTTCAGCTGAGGTACTGCTGGAGATACAAGTCCCAGGTCATACTCATTTAGCCTCCTGTTCAGCACTATGATTAAAGTCCATCGAGTTCGGAGTGGAAAACCGTCTGTTCCCGTGGTCTCCGTAGCTAACACATTCTTCCTCTGGAGATTCAGTGAATCACCTCAGGTTTGCTGCTAATACAGCTGATGTTAATACTGAAGTACTGGACGGGTGTGTTGTTCTAGGTATCCAGAAGCTTCCGCTATCGTTATTTCAACTATAAAACATAGTTGCGGTCCTTCATAGTTCGTTCCGAGGCTACAAAGGCCAAAGATTTCCAGGCTTTCAATGATCTTCAGTAATTATTTGGTGTTCATGAAAAAAGAGACACGATTCTGATGCTAAGTGATGCTTCAATATTTGTCAGCAAATAGGTAGATGAATATGGTGGTGGGACACTACATCAGTTATGTAACTTAGTAGGATTGGAAGTGTTATAATAGGGTCAGAAGTTGAAGTAAAATTATCTTTTCATTCATTTCAATTAGCCGATCCGTCGCTCAGCCAATCTTCTACGGTCAAACAGTCAGGGTTAAAGGCGCAGTGCACGATAACTTTGGGTAATCCAGATTATGAGGAAAAATGAAGACAAGACCGACAAAGGTGAAGAAACTGCGTGAATCGGTGTTTCCAAAGTGGAAAAAGGCTTCGAAAAACCTTTAAAAAGGGGGGCTGGACGAGAAGGTGACCAGAGAAATGAAGAAGAGTGGGGCGTTTGGACGAGCTACGCACAGTGCGTCATTGCGTATGTGTGGGTCCTGGTGCAAATAACTGACTACGATGAGCAAAAATTCATTCACTTATAAACATAAGTAAACAGAAAACCCTAGTTACAGCAAAAAAGCTCTCCTTTTTCAGCTTCTTGGGGTGGGAAATTAGAAGAGGGACTGCGGCAGCAAAATGAATGACAGAGGAAAAAAGAATGGGAAAAAACATGCGATCAGCCGATTGAGTGTGGGTCCTAGAGCGAATAGTTGCAACCGTTGAGATTTTGGGAGCGAGAGGGACAATTTTCCACCGTGGGTCACTTGGTATTCCTGAGGGAATAACTCAGTAACCAATTTTATCATGAGCCGTGTCTTTAAATAGCCGATTTCGGGCATGAAACCGTATCGGCAAATGAGAGGATGGATTTACCGTCGTAGTAATAGTGTCATCACAATCAACAGGATCATCATCATCATCAATCATACTGAAGCCATCGGTCATCATGTTTGTGAAAAGCACAACCAATGAAACCACTGGCAATCATTGTGGTCGCATTAGCAACTGCTTCTGCATCACACAATTCAGGGTAAGGCACAGTTCAAGATGGTTTTGAGGTATTTGGTAAAAGTAAAAAGTGCAGAATAGTGTAGAAGCATTAAAGAAAGATAGGTTTTCAGAAACCTGGTAAAAAAAGGAGTTTAAACGAGATTATAACTGCAGAAATAGCATGGAAAGAGTTCTTGGACGAGTTTTCCGTGGGTATGGTTGCGTAAAGAGCAACAGTAAACCAAGAAAAGCTTGAAATTGCTTTCCGGGGGCGATTTCATAGTATTTGACGGCATAGTTTATAACATAAAAATTGTTTTCTTGAAGTGAAAAAATAGACATAAGACAACAGGTTCCGTACAAATGCGTCCCCGTCTCTAGCCGCCTGGGTGTCTCTCACATACTCGTGCTATTCGCCGCGCTAGGAGGGTCACATTGCAGACATAGGTGACGTTTGGTTGCTTAAATTTCAACATTTGTGCTCTATTGTGGACGATGCAACTCACTTTTACGTCTACTGAGCCACTTTTCGGAGCCTTCTTCGCCCTGTATCTTCGATCCTACAGCGTCCCACTTGTCTTGAGGGTCATTAGGTCAATCTTGAGGGCAAATATCTGTTACCAATTTTATCGTGAGCTGTGCCTCCAAATGCAGTGTGGAGAGAGCAGAGCCGAGCTGCTTGGGGAGGGGGGGGGGGGGGGGGGGGGGGGGGGGCAAGTGGTGCAGTACCTTGGACATGGTCAGTGAGTAAAGGCTCGATGCAGTTCGAAGCCATTTATGGCTCCCGCAAGCTTCCGTAACCCCTGAGGTCGGCTAATAGGCTTCAGAATTGTCCTAAGAAAAAACGCCTACATGCAAATCGACTGGCTCGTGCGAGATGTTTTATAAGCTCCCAATGCATTTGAACATCCCTACAAATCTGAATGCAAATTCAATGCATGGACGAATCCGAAAAAATCAGTGATACGGTGGGGATGATCAACGTCCGAGGAAAAAAACTTTATTTCCTATCCTTCATGAAAAATACAGACATCATCGAGAGAGAAAATCGGAACGTGAGAGTTCGAGGATGTGAAGATAAACACATCTGCCTGTCTGGCAGTGGAAGCTAAAAAAACAACACTCACATCCACGCCTACCTAGTGCAAAGAAACAGCCGAAAAAAAACTTTCCGCATCGTCATCACAGCTGGCCAACTTGATCCACGTGAACACATTCCGCCACCAGCAGGGATTCCCTTTGCAAAAGTTGAATTTTCATAAATTAAAAGAAAGCCGCGTTCAAATGATTCATAAATAATCTATGTGCATAGTAATTAATATGCAGAAACTCTCATCATGAAGTTGAGACTGAGGGAAGCCCTTGGGAGAAAAACCTCCCGGTTGGGGAAACTGATCCGATGGGGGGATTCTCAAAAGACTGGAGCGTCCGCAGTGACTTCGTATAACGCTGAGAGCGTGTCCAACCCAAATTTCGACCCCAAGATTCAGTGGATCGGGGGACTGACTGTCATCTAGAGAATTGCCAGTTAGTCCAACTTATCCAAAGGGCTCATGGAGGTTGTGGGAAGTTCCAATGGTTCCTCCTAATTCCTCATTCACCTCCGAATGACAACTATAATGGGTACTTGGGAATTTATAGCCTTTTCCCATTAATTATCTCTTTTCTTGACGGTCATTCCCAATGACATACTCCTTGAAAGCACCTCTGGGTCAGGAACACGTTTTGAGACACATGGAACATATGTGAGTGGGCGTTTGCCGCTACAAATTGGTGAAGATCAGCTGCTAGGTTGTCAACGTAAAAGCATTTCAATCAAGAACAAGCACGTCAGGTGAATGAGGGAGGGAAAGAGACTAGGTAGACATCCTGCTAAATTACTTCCCGAGAACTTTACCGAGCACCCTACTTACTGAATATTCCTTACTGTAACCTTTACCTTCGCTCAAATTCTCATGAAAAGTTTCATCAATGTCTCGACAATATTTTACTTCCTAGTGTTGCTAAATTCAACTACAAGTGGATTCTGTGGTGATCCAGCAAGTAGCAAGATGAACTTTGTTTCAATGTTCCCACGTACTCCATGAGGCAGAAGCCATTTTCCCTGAAAGTGGCAGAAGCTGGAATCCCGTGAACGAACAAAACGTCAGTTTGAAGGAAGAAGATTGGAATCGGTGTGGTGCACTTACCTCCTGCACTTGCCAGAACTAAAATTACCTCCTTGCTGGTAACACCTGATTGATTAGGCACATATAACAATGAGAAGATCTTTACAAAGTAGTCGAGGAGGGACCAGGTATCTTATCCCCGAAAGCGACGTCGCGCTCGCCTCATAAGATCGCGCGCAGTCGCGCGCTATGAAGCGAAAAATTTGAATTCCCAGTAAAAGGATAGGGTAGCCGCCGCGTGACCATTGCCGCTTGTCGTGGGGATACGGGGAGAAGTTCCGTCACCCGTTGGGTAGCTTTTTTTAGAATTACGTTTCGTCGTTTGCGAATCAGATTGTTCCCATTTATCAACTGCTCTTCAAATTGTTCTCATATTTGCGCTATTTATCGAATTGTGCTCTGAAAAATGCTTTGGTTCCTTACCCATCATCAGTGGGCGCTTAACCGACAAATAATTGAACATGTTCTCAATCACTTTGTTCGGGAATAGCTGCAATGAACCTGAGAAGGAGGTTGTATCGCAGTGAGCTCACTACCCTGTCCGATACAATTGCCTGGTTCCCGAATGGAGCACAAATCGTACTCCACCACTTCAGTAAATTCATGATATCATCGATTTATTCATGTTCTAATAAATTCTATGGAAAAAAATTAAAATGATCTGTTGTGCCTTAACCAATAGCGCTTTAGAGAAGTAGCTCCAAGTGGGTGGTGCCCCGCCAATGTACAAGTTAGCGCTTTTATTTCCCAAGACGAATTACTTGGTGCCAATTACTCGGGCGGATGTAAGGGCGCCTGCCATTGCACCACATTCGTCCAAGGACAGATATCTAATGATAACAAGAAGACTTTTGTGGATGAATTCATCGGACTCGTGACAGCATTGCCATAATATTCCTTACCAAACCTGCTCATAGTTGAAAATTCTTTTCTACTTTCAGAAATATACGAGTCACTGCCGTTAACCTTGAGAGCTCCCTTCGAAGTAGTTTCGCTTGATTTTTCCATTTCTTGGTATGTGATTGGAAAAGATGCATTACGAAGTCTCATGGTCTGCTAAGGGCATTCTTTGAAACGCGACAACCGTAAGGACGCTCATCCAGAACGGATATTAAAATTTTATGCAGAATTAAATATGCCTCATTAAGCCAGCCCGATTCTCAATAGTTCCGGTGGCTTCGAACGGCCCTTCACCCCGCAGGACCTTACGAAAGCAGTCAGAGTATAAAGTCAGGCTCATTGAATGGACTTCTGAAAGGATGATGCACGGAGTTTTCCTATACGTTAGGGCGGAGAGGAATCTGCACATCCGATCACCGACAACAAACGAAGTTCAGGGATGAATGGAATGCTATGCCTCGTGTTCCTCAGCTAGACGACCCACTGAATTACTCTGTAGGCCGACAGGAACACGTGGAGACGTTGTGGGCTTCCGCTCGAGAAAATCGATAATCAACGGGACGACAAGTGATACAGGTGGTACCATGCGAGATTGGGAAAATCAAGAATCAATTGGGATCTCCCACAGGATGGCAGTCGTCCAGTATTTTTTGAGATAATTTGGTATGACTAAGGGGGACCACATCTCCTCAAAGCCTCCTGAAGAGTTACTCGTGTTTATCTGGGCCCTAAGAATTGTAAACATACAGACAGACGTATGCGGGACAGGGATAGAACCTTTGGTGATCAATGCTAGCATAAGTATGTATGTATGTATGTACGTATGTCAAAGGTGCAACGGAACGAATGCAGCTGTGGTTTGTGATGGACGAGGTTCCCATTCAATCACCGCATCCATCTTATTGGAATAAATTGCATCTGCAGATTGAAGGAAAAAATTGTTGCAGTTACTGCAGTGATTGCAACTTTCCCATGATTTGTTGAAAGGGTTTCTAGACGGCAACGAAGAACGAGTAAGCCGATTCCTGGACTCTCAGCGAGACTCTGATTGCGCCATGCATTTGGTAATCGATGGAATTTGAAAAAGAATGGAGGCATTATTTAGTTTGTTACAACATTCATTCAGCAGAAAAATATTTGCAGCCCTGCTGACAGCCGTTGCTTTGAAAGACGAAATTTCGGGGAGCAGAGAACTTGAATTGTGGGCCGAATCACGTTGGGTTGTACAAAACGTTGTGAGAGTTTCGTACACTATTGTCCCGCCTCTTTCTATGGGTCCTAGCTGGAAATCCAGTCATTTGCAGGACTGCTATTAACTTGTGATGGTGTTGAAATACCGCTAAGATCCTGTTCCAGCTTACATTAGACTGAAGGAAAAAGCGTGAGGACACTGTACGAGAATTCTAAAAACTTATAGGACATTCTGATGCAATGGCTTACAGCTCGGTGTTCTCGAAACACAATCTTCCCAGAAATTTGCATGGCAAACGAAGCGTTCTAAGATGACGGGATTAGCGTAGAGGCCACGATGGTCCGATCCGTAGAGCGTGGTAGAACTCCAGAACAGCTGCAGCGTTACTGAGGGAAAACTTCTGATCGGAGATGATATGATTTATTTCATACAAACTGTCTATCGCTTGCTTTGAAGTCCATCACGGATGAAAGAGCTTGGTTTGCAACTTACCATGGATGGGGTGGATCAACCTGATAAACTCGGGCAGTCTTTCACCGCACTCCTTTCATTCCA
The DNA here is from genome assembly GCA_900617895.1 of Haemonchus placei. Classification (NCBI taxonomy): domain Eukaryota; kingdom Metazoa; phylum Nematoda; class Chromadorea; order Rhabditida; family Trichostrongylidae; genus Haemonchus; species Haemonchus placei. The sequence goes on along the minus strand of UZAF01019361.1, from coordinate 17,752 downwards.
TTCCGTAAGTCTCGATCTGTAGCCCTTCGCCGTTTCCTGCAGGGCCAGTCCTGATGTTGTAGCCGACGAGTTTCAAGAGAGCATTGTCCTGTCAGAGTTCGGTTCCAAGTTCATATGAAACGTCTCAAGCTCCTGTTTTTCGCTGCTTGATCTCGGTGTCTAGGCAGCACAGACTATTGGCAGAGCATTTGACTGAGCGGATGTGCAGGGTATGAACTGCACCAGCAGACTCTACTCACCCATGCATAGTCACACCTGCAAGGAAACAGAGGAAATAAATGGACCAACACAGCAGGAACAGGGAATCATCCCTGAATACACTCCCGTTGTTGGGAATGTGCTGATGACATTTGGTCCGCGATTCACCCACTAGGTGTCGCGCCATGTAGCCTCGTCACCAACCGGCTAGAGACCCTTCAGGGAGAGATGAGAACTTTCAGTGATGGGGATTCGCGGAAGTGGTACATTACATTACCCACAGAGTTTGATATCGAAGCCGATTTACTCAGCATTTGACTTCTGAAAGCCGTTATTTAGGTAAGTGAGCATCCTAAAGTGATCTGGGGTGAGTTACTCATGTCTGTACGCTCTTCAAAGTATAGATTAAACAGAAGATAAAGATGAAATTTCCAGCGTTGGTTAGTCCCGTTTATAGGACGTGCCTATTCCTCTGGATTCAGGAGCATTGGGGCTGTTTCTATGCGAATACGGCATGTAGACGACTTCCGGAGGCCAGGTGTTGCACAACTTGTAATTCTTCTATACGAGTGTGCTGGCAGTCAGTCGGTAGCCCAGAAGAATGGAAGGCTTGTTGAGCCAGTCCTGATCAGATCTCTGAGCCGTGCTTTTGATAACATACCGCACTTGCCTCTACACCACCTTCGCCTTGAGCTAAACAAAGGCGTCGCTAAGGTGAATTTAGTGTCATTAGAAATTTTCCTCTTATGGCAAACAGCTACATAGTAGATCTCGATGAGAAAGCCATTTTACATTCCTCTCAAGAAACGGGAGAGCTAGTAACTTCGAAGGTTGTAACAGTATGTTTGAGAAAGATTTTCAAAAAGCTGAAACCTAAATATTTCTAAAACTATATCTAAAGCTTACTAATACGACCATATAGCCTGTGGGGACTACATTTCCACTCTGCCATCCATTTTTATTCTGGTAACTATTTCACTAAGCCGTATGGGCTCCCCTAGAGCTCCTTCCACTACTGTTATCCACTTGCGATGGCAGCCTTATAGCTTATCTTACCCGGGAACGATTTCAGGGTGAAATAGTTCAGCGATTCCAAACAAATACATCAAGACCTATGGGTTTCCCGGTCGTTGACCCTGACCGCTGCAGAGATCGCTAGAGCCACCGGTCTTTGGTGATCGATTCGCTGCCACAACTCGGACCGAAACACCTGACAGTGTCATCTGTTAGAGGCGGGGAATGGCTCCAACAACTCCATTGGTATTACTTTCAAAGAATTTTTCTTCGATCATTGTTTTTGGTATCCTTTGATCTGGAATTGCTCATCACTTTTGAATGTTCTTCACTTCTGATAGATAAGGCAGGCGTACTTCCCCAGTCATTCTGAAGGCATCTGGTGTTTCTGGTTCGTTGGCGATCACGCCCTTTCGCTCTCTCACCTATAACTAGCACCTCTTTCCAGACGTACAGCAGATTTGAGACCCAGAATTTTATTTTTGAAGAACCATTCTCCACCTTCCTCAATTAGAGCTTACCCACACTATAGAAACCCTTCATACCGTCTGTGCAGGACTATCCAAGACCTACTCCATCCGATGAATTGTTAGCTCGTTGCTGACATTGCTCTCGTTTCAGATGCTATTCTTTCTGGTCCTTATTTTCGGAGTAGCGCCTGTCTACAGCGAAAGTTGGGAAAGCTCCGACACCGATCGCTGTTCTGTGATTCCGCCAGCATTTTGGTGTAGCAGTAAAGAGATCATGAAAAGTTGTGGATTTACCGATGTGTGTAAACGGTGGGTATTACTTCCATGTTGCTGGTATTTCCCGAAAAACACCGTTACTCTTAAAGAGAGTGAGTTTTGGTGGGTGTATTATAAAAATGTTCTGCAGCAGGTGATTATGCGAAGGAAGACTTCCGTTGTCTAGGCCTCAAAGACGACAAAGAACTTCGAGCTAAGGTTAGATAAGAAGTGCAAGGGCAAAAGGAGCACTACTGAAATTTTATTAGTTTTTCCCTATTTGCAGAGGAGTTCCACCCTATTGTTCTAATTGCGATATGAGTAGTAGAAGTAATGGCTAATCGGTCAGGTTCAGGCTCTTTTTTGAATGGTGACTCACTGTTCTTCTTCACTGTATACCACCAATTTATGGACGTTTACTGCCGGTTTCCATAGGCTGATGAATCAGTCTGACTCATTAGATTAGTATAAACCTTACCGAATCATTGTGCTTCAAAACGGCCGCCCGTAGAATGACTTGCAGGGGCCTGGAGCTGAATCGGAGCTAATTTTTAGGAATACTTTCTCATGGTGGGTTGTTTCTGTTTGACCATCAGCTATGCCTAAGGCAGCATTGTAAAGAAATCTTATATTCTTACCTTCTCATTTCATGAAATCTTATGTTTTTTTAATAATTAATTGATTTACTGTTATTGTAAAATATTGTTATCACAACAGGTGTTATTCCATGTACGGTTGGTGACATTTCCCTACACCATACTTGTTTTTTTTGTAGTCCCTTGTCGAGTTCCTGGAAAAAAGGTAGTCATGGCGTATCTCCCCTCCTGTCTGTGTACATGAGTGTCGAGGGCAGGTTTCTCAAAACATGCGTCTGGCATCTGGCGTGGATCCTTTCCTTTGGGAGACGGGTGTTAGGAACGATTTTGGGTAATGTATTCGCCGCACGCGGCTGTCGCGGACCATTCATTTGCCGTTATTACAGCTCTAGCGTTCTCCATACAGCTCAATCGATATGCGATCATTATTTTATGCATAATTCTACTATTAGTACTTTTATTCTTGTATTTCTTACCTACCGCTGCATCCTGCTACATTCCTTCGCGCGCGACGCCCCTCTCACCGCGACGCGACCATTTCGTTCCTAATGCACCACACCACTTTCCTTTCCATTGATACGTAGTACCTTCTTTGTTCGCATGACTCACTTCTATTCACCCATTTACCATGAAGTAATGCGAACGATTATTAAGTAATCTAACCAAGAGTTATGTAACTACGATCTTACTACCTCTGCCTTCATGTCGGGAGAATCACTGAGTGAAGGTCACAATAGACAACGTACAAGCTTTTAGCATTTCAATTGGTCCCTAGGGTTTCTCGCCATAAAACAGTCTTAGTTTTGATGAGAAGACGATTTTCAGGCATAACGATGCTAGTTACAACCAACCTATCAACATCACAGTACTGATTGAATCACTTTGTCCTGATTGTCAACGATGGATTACCGAAAGTCTTCCAACTATCTTCAAAAAATTCAACAAATTTGTGAACATTGAATTTATCCCGTACGGAAATGCAAAAGTTGTGGTATGACTATGTTTATAATGTTGTTTATGTTTACAACGTTCAATCTGATGAGGAAAGTTTGAATGTTCTATGATCACTGTTAAGAATGGATCAATCGAATGTCAACATGGACCAGAAGAATGCTCGATCAATCGATTCGAGTCTTGTGTAATTGATTCCATGGGAACCCAGGATCAGTATGTACCCTACATCTATTGCCTCGAAAATCAGCTGAAGGTAAGTCATTCTGTAAACCGAAAAACAAGGGAAAAGAATAAACCGGTCATTGGGTAGCCCTTTTGGGATGCGCCGTGCACTCTACTAACTAAAAAACCGCGCTAAATTAGTTTATACCTATATCAGAGACATACTATGTCAGGGTCCTTAAGGTTTGACCATTCCTTCAACTCCCTTCTCCTTCCTTGAGTTGATACGAAAATCGGTTGTAATTAGTTGTTTTATTTCCTTCCAAAGCCGTGCAAGTAGATCCTAACTGGCTCATTTAGTCAAGGGTTTCACAAGGACGTAAACTTTTTTAGACCACCAGAACCCAATCGCTTATCAAGATTTGCCATAACACCGAGTTATGAATCATACCATAAGAAGCTAAGCATCGAACGATAAGCGATAACTCAATGTTTTGCAGTACATATTCGTCATGTTGATCAAAGAATTTGTATCCACTGATATCGGTGAATATTATATTTTCGAAACGATTCGAGCTGGAAAGTAGGACTATGCCCCTTCGATGTCGGGTTTACCACCGAAGATTGAATAGCTTGTCGATGTCTTCCTCACGAGACAAGGGGAATTGGGATCTGGTGGCTATGTGGAGAAGGGGAATCTCGACTCACCACTAATGCGGCTTTCATTTTTTTCCATCCTAGGAAGTGCTGTAGGTGGTTGAGGGAGCAGAAAGTAGAGAAATCTTGCATGAGGGGTATTCTTAGGCAGATGAGCCAGCCAACCATAGTTTTGTAGCTCGGCAGGGGCAAGCTAGGGAGTGAATAAGAAGTCAGGATGACCGTTGGCAGATTTTCCCATGAGACACTCATTTTTAAAGGAAAATGCTGGCCAACCCAAAAACTAGCGACAATTATTGGTCTCTGCCAACGGTCTAAGTGACTTCCTATTCACTCCCTAGCTGGCCTCTAGTGGTTAACTCTGTACACTAAAGTCTGCTTCTGAAGGCTTCACGTGTGATTTAATAGATGACATAAAGAGTTGAATGGTTGCCATCAAGCTTGTGAGTGGTAGCGGAATGTCAGCTTATACAAGGGAGGATAGGTACTACTGCTCCGTCATTTCGTTCACTTTTTTTTATTTTTGTTTTTTTTTCTGACAAAATTCTTGCCATCAGTAATGTAAAATGCTCTTTCAGTCAAAAGTTACCTTCGACAAAGCATCAGCAAAATGCTTCCGTACACTGTCAGTCTCCGATGACATACAAAGAATGATACAGTGAGTTTACTGGTTCTCTTTTTTCCAGTTTACTTATTTACAAATTTTTCTTTTGATTAGAAAGAGTGGAAGGGTAAAGGCATCATGTATGATGAAAAAATTATTTGACAAGTAGCACTGGAGCTGCTTAGTTACTCCCTATTGGGAGGAAAAATGAAATATTTCATCAAGAACTCGATGATTGAGATTCTGTCCCTCCGGTTGAATTTTAGTGTCAGCCCAGAGCAGTTAGCAGGTTCTATTAGCCCTCGTTGACATCATTCTGAACTCACCATTCTGAACATAAAGCTTCACCATCACCATTCATTTATCAATGCATATATAAATATATATGTAAGAATAACAATAATGAACACAATATGAATAACAGAAGATCACTTAAGGGAGAGCTTTAATGAGTGAGTATCGGCGAGCGTAGATCAACCCCGATGTGGTGGTTACCTGAAACGAATCAATTTTACACCTTGCTCCGAAAGATTAATTCTCTTACCTGTCCTTCATTTCTTCTTACTTAAAATTCTGGTCCAGTATTCTATCTGCAAGTCGGCAAAGCGGAGCTTTTAATTAAGTTGCTCGTTTTCTCCTGCCGCAAGATTTCGTTTCTTGCCGACAGCCTTCCTGCCGCTCACTTCTTCTGGTCACACCTAGTGCGTTGACGTCTCACTTCAACTCGTCTACCCTTGTTTTTTTTTGACCTGCAATCAAAAGCTCGCAGTGATTGTTCCTCAGGAGTAGCAACATTGCCTACCAACATCCCCTTCTTTGACATTCCTAGGACTGAATGATGGCAGACCTCATAGTTGTCTACATATCTCTAGTATGAGCTCAACCTCCATCTCCGTGAAAGGAATTGCAGCTCCACTCTGTGAAACGAATCCTTCATGGTAAGGTTATAGCACCTATCAGAACCCTAGTCACCAACTTCGCTGTATCCTACGCCCTCTTGCTTTAAAGCGCGGTCCTGATAAACGGCTGCCGACGACCAGAACAACTCTGACACCCACTCTTCCTCATACTCCATCCCTAACATTGTTCCTTTTAGATGGTATGCCCAACAATTAATGAAAACAAAAAAATGAACCTGAGACTGGTTATAATACATCGAGTACATAGGAATGAGGCAACTCACTGGCTTAAGCTACAGTATATATTTCCACAAAAAGCACGTCGGTCGATGAAGTGAAGCAATATCTCAATCAATAAGATCAATAAAGTTACATTATAGGTATAGAACCTAAGCCCAACAAAAAAAGCAGTTAGTAGTCGCTAGAGGCTATTAAAGAGCGAGCCTTGACATCTCGGATGGTAGCATTTACATCAAGCAGCGCACCAATTAAATTCCACGAATTTTGCACAGAATACAAAAGGAAGACACCACTTGGCAATCTGGAAAACTGGTCGAACTAGAGTAACTTAGTGAGTGAACAATATATTTGAGTAACCAAAAACGTGTTGCTCACAAACAAAATTGTATACTCACATGAGAAATATAAGTAAAAACGTTGAGATGAAAAACTCACACTTTTGATTCACAGAGACGTGAAGAATATTAATCGAAAATTTGCCCGGCGCCCTCCAAAAAATCGAGAACAGCCTAAAGCAATCAGAGATGTTTATGAAACGTTGAAGGCAAGAAATCTAATATACACATCCCTAAAAACAATAGGAATCGAATACCAAAAAAATTACGCAAAATTAGATTTTTCAGAAAATCAAACAACTTAGAAGAATGTGATGAGGGTAGGAGAGTCCAACCGGTCGCGAAATGCGAATGGCTGCTTTCATAGTCCGCCGGCCGGCGTGCCGGCGCGCGTGCCGGCGGAGGCAGTGCTAGCGGGAAGGAGGGAGGCAGACAGATAGGCAAACAGTCCACGCCCCTTCGAGGGGTTGAAAACAAACAACCTTCGAAGGGGCGTGGACTGTTTGCCTTACACTGTCTGCCTCCCTCCTCAACCCTAGCACTGCCTCCGCCGGCACGCTGGCCGGCCGGCGGACTATGAAAGCAGCCAATGAGCTGCGAAGTAAGCCACTGTTGGGATGGACCGGCCTATAAATCTTGTGGAACCTTCGTTAAGGTCTAGCTGAGTGATACGGTGTGATGATGAAAGGGCAAAGTGCCGAGTAGTATGGTCAAGACAGCGGTGAAATAGGGAAGAGTTGGGAAACTCGGTTCGCTGTCGGTCGGTTTTATCTGAGTGGTACGGTATCGATTATCTAAGGTTTGGCCGGTCAAGGAAGTCGAAGATGTAGACCGACTCCTGCGACTCTGGCATTTCCCAAAACAATGAACCATCTGCGACTTCCTAGACCTTTTTAGGGCTTCCGTTTATTCGCCCAAAACATTATAGAAGGGTAGATAAATGGTGCTGAAATGAAAGACTTATGAAGGAATGGAACCGTACTGATGCTCGCGCCATAAAAATCATGGATCAAGGCTGAACCCTTCATCAATGGGGCTTTCTTTGCTATGCTTGAGCCCCTCTGTCAATAATCTATTTGAATGAAACTTAAGCAATCAGCAACTGGGCCAAGAATTTATCAAACCATAGGCTGGTCCTAGTCAAATACTTCGCAATCGATGGGGAAGATGATAATTAAGACTCGATCAGTAAGTCAAGCGGACTTCAGTTATGAAAGAAGACTCCTAAATTGATGAGTCTCATAGTTCAGATAATTTATGGAAGCCAGTGGGAGGGCATTTCGACAACTCATACCATAACCTTCACTAGCCTAACCACACAACGAGGAGAAGAATCGGGAAAGGTGAAGCAGAACTGAATTGAAGCGAAGCTCATCGAGCTCAGTGAATACCAGCGAGTTTGATACAATGGAAAAGAGATCATTCAGTATAGTTCACGCGTCAATAAATTGAAGTATGCATCTACAACCGATTTCCAGTGAAGTCGGTGTACTGGTGCCTCACAACAATGCCTTTATTGTGAGCACTCCTCTTCTCTGCAATCAAAAAAAAACCTAAAATGATACGCAATGTAGAATTCTTGTTTTGCGCAGTTCGACCTGAAGTTAGCGACGAGAAGGATGAGTCTATGGAGCTTTCACCACCATCGTCCAAAACAAGTACCTGTTATCAGACAAAAGCACTGGTAAATATTAAAAGTCAAAGTGAGCAACCTGGAGAACAGCCAAGAAAGAAGTAAGAGGTGATTAAAATCCAGCAAAAAGATCAGAAAATACAATACCTGCTCAAAATGTTATAGTTGAAATCGACTTTCTTCATTACACAGATAATTGAGACAGATAGTGTCGAAAATCAGAGCTGCTCATTGCATAACACTAAAAAATCATCTTTTCGAGGAGTCGGATGACCACTATCAGGGTTGCCTTCGCCAAGGCGTTGCATACTACAGTATTTTGCGAATTTTCAGCTTCAAATTTGGGGCTATATCTGTAAACAGGTGCGATAGGGAAAGTAGTTGGGTTCACACCGAAAACACGAGAGCCATCAATACTTTGATATTGATAAATTCAATGGGCTATACTAATAACGGAAATTTCGAAAGTTAGAGCCCATGGGTATATTGCCTCCACTGTAATGCATTTTACTCTTTTTGTTCACAATGCTGTGGATTAACTCCAAGCCCGTTGAAATCGAAAAGCCTACCAACAAGTGTTGGTGGATCCAGCAATAGTGACTGAGCACAGACCACCCTACTCCCTTCTACAAACCCTATCCTCGAACTGTTTTGCGACAATTCTGAAAAAAACATCGTTTTAACTTTTGTGCTGCAAAACTAGAAGCACAAAGCCCGAGAGGCGCAAAACAAGAACTACGCCTAATATCGGAAGCGAGTTCAAATTTCCTGCAATGATGTCGATTTTCTTCAAAATGACAAATGTAAGTCATGATCAAAGTGAAGCTTCAGAATTCTGTTCAATTCAATGAAAAATCAAACCAAAAAAACGGATCCTCTAGTCACCAATCTACATCCTCTTCGCTAATTACAGCTTGGGTGAAGCTTTTTGCTCCACCGTCACTTATCTGACCCATGGCGAAAAAAGGCGCCCTTCGCAGTCATTTTATTGGGGAGACTCTTCCCTTCCCTACCCTGAGCACTATGCATACGGCCCATATAGAGATAGTCGTTATATGATGTGTCGTCGATCAATATGGAGATTCTGGGCTTCATAAATAAATGACGAGAAACGCCTTTATATAGGGCGCTGAGCGATATACGAAAAGATCAATATGTAAGGATATATATGTGTTGGTTCGTAATGTAGCTTTGACCAGCAGGCCGAACGACAGATAGCACACTGCGCGACACTGACTGGGCGATAAACCGTGCACAAAATGACGGGACACGTTGTTAAAACACGTAAAAACGGTCGTCAAGATATGCTGCAGCATATAAGAGATGGCATGATGTAAGGATGGTCTTATATGACTAGCAAATGCAGCATCATATACCAATATACAACTACGTATAACACATATAACATAGTAAGTGCGGTCTTTACCGCTATAAAATGCACAGAAGGAAAGTGTTAGTAATAAGTGTTTATCGAAACGATACAACCCACGTGCTGCCTTTGCTGTTGCTTTGGTAGAAGTGAGGGACCTACTTATCTCGGAGCCGCTTGACCCCGCACCGTTTAGGGGCGTGGGTTAAGCTAGAGGGGGTCGTCTCAGACAGTGAGACGACGAGATAGTAGTTAAGGTGAGGTGATCGTCGTCTTGGACGACGATAATGTTATAGTTGTATATTTTTGTATATTTTTTACCTAAATTCAGGAGGGGAACAGCTCCGGAGTTGGTGAGCCAACTGGATGTACAAGTCTTACCTTTACGCAGCTTTTTGCACGAGATAATCATCTCACCCACCCCGGAGCTCCTCCCCTTCTTAGATAGTTGAAAACAATATTCTTTCGGCTAAAAAGCATCTCCAAGATTAATTAAGGTTGGCTGCCCTCCTTCTCAGCGTTTTGGCTTTCAGTGATTCAAAGAGCACAGGCCCCCCCCCCCCCCCCCCCCCCTCTACAGACATTTCACCTTTTAATCCTTTT
>UZAF01019360.1:14157-24645 GCA_900617895.1 Haemonchus placei | reverse complement strand
TCCTGCTTTGAAATACGCCTCAGATACTTGGACTCTACGGAAGCAGGACTGACGAGCCACGGGAGTCAACTCCATCTGGTGATTCTTCTGAGTAAACGTGGCGAAACGAATCACTATTCGTTGTTTCTAGTAACTTGTTGAGCAACTAGTATCATTGTTCCCTTTTTCTCTTGATGTAGACTGTCCTGGTTCGAATGATGAGGTTAACCCATCTTCGCAACTGGGCTAGTTCCGAGTTTCTTCGGGTAAATACTAGTTAATCAACTTCGTATTATGGCGATTGCCAAGTCACCGGTTGGTGATGGTTGAGGACCGGTGGTCCAACAAACGTCGATGACGTTCATTTTATTTACCACTTCTTTATAGCTAGTTATAATATATTTTAATTTACATCTCTCAGTGGTAGTCTTCTAATAAGATCTTTGTGGTTGTGTCAACAACATCTCTATGGAATTGTCAGTTTATCATAGCAATCACCGAAAGTATAACAGTAACAACAACAATGATTTCGTTAATGTTTTTTTTAAAAAAAAGATCTTTACTCCTCGTGTTAGTGCTAACTTCGAGGCGTTGTCGTCGATATCATGATGATTGGCGGCTCGTTTGCCACCCTTAATAACTAAGTTCATATGTTTATACTTGAAAAACAAAGATAACTAACACCATTTCTTAATATATATTAATTTGGACTTTCACACCTCATATCGGATTGATTCTTCTGTAATGAGGTGAATTTCTCGTAAAATATCTTCCAGTTTTTTTGATCCCCATGTATTTGGGTTGGTCTATATTGAAAGAGTGTATGTTCATGTAGTAACATACATAGATTATATATTATTACATACTAATTTATCACTTACTTCATAATTTCGTCGTTCCGCATTGGTAAGTAATTTATATATAGCGGTGCCCTGCCATTCTGAGTAATTCCACCAGAGTAATACAGCCAATTCGGTTGACTTGAAGCGCTAAATAATAGGTTATTTCATACATATGCATACGAAACATTAATACCTCGTGGTTGGATGCTTCGAAATTATTTGTGATTTTCTCACACCTACTTCTGGTACTGGTATATGGCTCTCCAAGCAGTAATTGCGAATCTTCTTGCGAAGGAATAGACTAAATTTATCTTTTTGATTGCCATAGTATAGGTACTAATCAGTTAGTTAAATATACCTCAAATTTTCTAAGTCTGATACATGTGTTGTACGTCCCCTAGTTATTCGTATGTTTGATCCTGTATTACGATTGTAATCCATCAAATTACGTCTTCCATGTTCTAGGAAGTGGTCCCAAAACATGCTTGACATATTGACCTATAACTACGTTTTTACTTACTTTAATCTTATTAATTATGCACTCATTATTATACATAAATATAATAAAGCTATGATTAGGGATATATTGCAATACTATTATACACTACCTTGACCTCTGTGCGGTCACCACCGCCTCCTATCGGTTTTATCCATTGCAAGGGATAGGGATCCTTTGGATTTACATATCTGAACTAAACTCTATGGTGCGTATACTTAAATGTTTACTAGTCAACCATACTTTAATGCTTCCGATACAATTTTTGTTCACTTGCTCCTTTGCACTCAATCCAGGGACGTGCGGAATATTCAGGATTATTTCCTTGGACGAAACGGAGCGATTTACTAACTCCTGCTCGCGGGATAAACGAGTTTTTTGGTCAGTGTTGGTTTGCCAAAAGCCAGGTCTCTATAAACAATTTGTAACATTTACATTAACTATACTTAGTTTTACATCATAATATACTCATCCATGTTGGCATCATTTATATGGTTATTAAAAGCTAGGGTTATATCAAAATAAAAAGGTAGATGACTATAATAACAAATAAACAGTAGCCAACAATATAACAATAGAAACTAATAATAAGAATAACTTACCACATCTAAACTGGTTGACTCCATATTATTTGGATCCATAACTAGTGTTGGATAGATACATTGGTGTCATTGATTGCTATACCGCTATAATAAGCATTTAGTTAGAGCATGCATATCTACATAACAAATCCAATGCAAATGTTGATAATGTCGACTTGATAATGTCTCCTACTTACCTTGTTTCTGAATTTTTGCACATCTGGAGCAAGAATGGTGTGGCTACCTTGCTTTAGCACATACCTTGCTTTAGCACATTGTCATCTTAAAAGGAATTAGTTTCAATAATATCAGAATACATGACAAGGTGGTGAATGGTAGTAAAAGCGGAATGTAGTTGGCGCACGAATACAACGAATAACAACAGCTACTATTAGCGATCAATACGGCGCCCACTTGACTCTAAAGGACATCTGGGTTCAGGTATACGGTAACCAATCTTGCACTGGAGCTGGTTATTCTTATGTGAACAGTAATGTAAATACTTAGCCATTTATTCAATGTATGCATATAATATAAATGTCCAACTATCCGCCTATACTATTACAAATTCAAATATTATATTTTCAATATATAGCTTTAATCAATTAGCTTCGTAGCAAACAAGGATTGGAGCAGTCATATGACATGATGCAGTTAGTGCATTCCAACTTATTCAATTGTATAACACAATCTATGGGTAATTTTTATCATAAGTAATTTTTATCATAAGTAATTGTACACGATATTTATATTTTATCATTACAATTATTTAGATGAATAAAGTCAATTTACGGATAAACACTACAGTTTATTCAGGTAATACGCTTTAATATAGTTTTAATTTATTTATAATATGTAATCGGAGCATGTAGCCCATAGTTTAGCAACTAACTTATAACATTAACCATGTTCAATATAAACAATTTTAAATAATGTATATAATATAACAAAATAAATATTAACAAAAAACTCAGTAGATTGAGAAAGAAGCTAATATAAGTCATTTGTATTTTGGTCACCTCTTCTTCACTTATATCTTTCACTTTTCCCTTCCCTTTTTTTTTCTTCTTCTTCTTCTTGTGTTCCACTTGTACTATAATAATCAATCATTCATTCAAGAGGGCCATTCCTTTTCAAAAAAATAGGGATTAGTGCTGATGGGGTTATGCAAGTCAAGCGCGGCAATAGAGGTCAGCTCTTGGCGCCTCCAGCACTAATCGTTAAATAAGGGCTTGCCAATCCCTGGCAGCAACCCTGCCAAACCTTTAGCAAGGGGACTCCTCTCTGTATGTGTGACTGACCGCTCACATACTTAGATCTAGGTCAAAAAACACCAACCCTTATTATAACAAAAACAAATTTTACAAGGTTCGAGGAGGGAATCCTTACTATATATAATCCACAAGTTTGGTGTGTCTGTCTGTATGTATGTATCTATATATGTATGTATGTATGTATGTATGTTTGTTTGTATGTCACACAATCCGGTTTCACCTGAAAAATCGCCTTTAGAGGTCGGGACAAGTTCGGGATGGGTGGAGCCCAAGACAAAATTAATAGAGCACATACGAGCTCTGCGGAGCTCCGCCCACGAGGGGCGGGGCAAGCGCCGGGATGGGCGGTGCCAACAGTCAAACATCTTATTTTTGCTTCGAAAAAGTCCAGACACCAGGGAAAAATGTTCAAAGGTGGGGATTGGGTCAAGAAACCAGACGGTGGAGACCCACGCGCTGTGGGCGGAGCTTTCTCAAAATGTGCGGTACTTTTTAGATGTGTTCATAACTTGATTCAATTAAGGCGCAGAGGCCAGGAAAAAATAGAAAGAGTGAGCAGGGCCTTCTACGTGCTGGGCATGCGTGAGCTTAGCGAAGCCCCGCCCACGATGGGCGGGGCGTGCGTTAAGGTGAAAGCTACTTTTCAAAAGTGAGTGCAACTTCGTTCGGGAACGTTCTGGAATGCGGCAAAAAGGTGTTAAAGTGTAAAAGTACAAATGTGACCAAATCCCTAAAGTGGGCGGGGTTGGCACTAAAGTGGGCGGAGCTAGGGTGTGAAATTATTAACTCTCTACAAAAAGGTTCTTGAGCGCCGAAGAAAAATGCTCGGAGCTTACAAAAGAATCAGAGTCGAATTTTCAAAGTAGGCGGGGTTTGCGTTAGGGTGGGCGGAGCTAGAGCGTGAAATTCATACCTCTCTTCAAAAAGGTTCTAGAGCGCGGAAAAGGGGCTCGGAGCCTATAAAAGAATCTGAGGCGAATTCTAAAAGTGGGCGGAGTTTGCACTTGGATGGGCGGAGCTAGGGTACGAAATTNGACGGAGTCGCCATGCGCTCAACATTCGCTCAAAATAAAAAAGTATTTGAATTATCCTTACTATATATAAACCGCAAATGTCCTTTTCTCTGTTTGTCTGTCTGTTTGTCTGTAACACTGTCTTATATGGTGCCGTTTGGAAACAAGCTGGAACAGCTCCGACAGGCTGAAACAGGCGGGGAATGAGCCGAACTCCTTAGGTGCAGGTGAATTAAGCTAGCTCCGCCCACCATGGGCGGAGTGTCACACTAAGGGCGAGGCGTGCGCGAAAGCTGTAGTTTATCGAAATCTGTAACTCCTGTTCTCCTGGGCCTAAAGTATTCAAATTTGATGGAGGTGCAGGCGGCATGATGGGAAAAGTAATGGTAGGTAACAGGTGTAGACTCCGCCAACTGGGGGCGGGGCTTCCTCAAAAATATTAAATTTGGACCTGGAGCGTTCAAATTTGGCAGAGATGTAGCGGCATGATGGGAAAACTGATGACAGGTGACTCTACTCACCGGGGGCGTGTTTGCATGAAAATAGTAAATATGGACCTGCTTATCATGATTTTTGCATGGAATTTCATCAAACAACATATCGGCCAGGGGATCGCCGATTGGTAGGCTATCAAATGCCTACTGCGACGGGTGCGGATAAATTTCAGAGTGGAAATAAATTCCCATTTCATCTCCAGTGAAATACGGGCATTCCACAATGGTAAGGGGTAAATTTCAGAGTGGAAATGAATTCCCATTTCATCTCCAGTGAAATACTGGCATTCCACAATGGTAAGGGGCAAACAAGAAATTAATGATTTTAAGGTCTTTTTTTGATTTTTTTGGATTGAATCGGTCAGCATATAGATAAACGTATGTAAATGGTTGCCGAATGCAGTTTGCTAGAAATGTGCGCTCTCAATAAACGGCTTATGACGGTATTATTTGGGGTGGAAAACGGTACTGCCCATTTTTTGGAAGAGGGTGTTTACTGAGTTGCCAAGACGATTACGCTTCAGGTTATCTTTGAGAAAGTCCAGTTATCGAAGGTCATGAAACGCGCACGGTATCGTGCGCAGGCTAACTGGTGGTTATATATTGGAAGAATTTGGTAATGAAAATAGAGGTGGCATATGTAGAAATATTAACTGTAAGATTTGTGCTATCTCCAATAACAAAAATTTCGTTAGATCTTATATAACTAATCTCAAAATTAACACATATAAAACAACTGATTGCAATACAACAATGGTTATTTGCAGCTTAATATGTGGCAAGTGTGTAGGAATGACCACTAGAAAGATAAGAGATAGAATAGGAGAGCATCACAGGAATAGAATAGGAGAGCATCACAGGAATATATACAATCATAAAAAACACACTTTATTGTATAACCACTTCTATAAGTGCGATAAAGGTGTAAGAGTTGATATTCTAGATTCGTTGGAAAACAACGATAAACAAACTTTGATTAATAAAGAAATATTCTAGATCAAATTGCTAATGACAGCTTACCCATTCGGATTGAATGATGATATTAAAGGATATGGCAACATTAGTAACACGCAAAATCCACTATTTAATAAGAACAATCCTCCATACTTTGCCATTAAAGTAATTTAAAAAAGAAACAATAGAGGAAAAACCAGAAAGAAAAAAGAGAAAAACGTAACATGAATAAATGTGATATGATACTTACAGAAATTACTAATAATGAAAGAAATCTTAAACCCATTGAATATTACAGATTACTCAAGAGCTTACGTAAAGATGAAATACAAAGGATACTGAGATTAACTGTAGAAGAAAATTTTCTGGAACAAGTCAGTCAAAGAACAAAGTTCTTGGTCTTTCGTTTATCAGCTTACTTACAATATTCAATTGCTTCGCAGAATAAAATAACAAAGGAAATTAATTATCGCAACATCGTAGTAGAATATAAAAGTAGAATATTTAATGAGCTTCCGTTCAAAAAAATTTTAAATGCTCAAGTTATCAAACGTATTATATTTGGTAATGATAGTCATAATGGCAGATACATACCAGTCAGGGTTGTATTCAAGTATTCCAATCCAGTGGCCAGTAAGGTTTGCAACTATAATCAAATTCTTAAAAATCTTAACAATGGAAAATTGAAAGAAATATTGAAACAAAATTGTGAATGCGGGTTTACAGTTAATCAAAAATATGTGGATAAGAATCATGGACATATAATTACTAGAGATTTGAGCATAATCAGAGACATAGAACTCAATAATATATTAAGTAAAGGTACAAAATATAGAATAGATGAGGGAATTAGTAGAAAAGAGATCAGGAATGTATATGATAACCTGATACATGAAGTCATAGATTTTCTCAACAGTAAATATAAAATCAGTAGCATAAAAAGGAATCTAATTATTTAGTTCTTCAAGAAAAGTTATCATAAAAAAGTAAAACCACTACTTACGACCCCTATGATTAAGGATAATGCAGAGCACATACCATTGCACACTCTTAAAAGATATCATAATAAATATGTCTTCTGTCCGTTAGACAAGGCTAGTAATAATTTAGGGATTGTATGCAGGAATATTACCTAATCATATTAATGCAAGAAATGGGCATAAAATATGACCAGGTCACTGGTAGTCTCATATATAATAATGGCAACCATACATATGAACTTGAAAATAATGAGAGCAAATTAGAAATTATATCTAAACATAAACTTTTTTGTGCTAGTAATAATCTGAAAAAAGATGATAATGTGGAACTCCCCGCTATATATGCTCTACCTAAACTACATAAAGATCCTGTCAAGTTCAGATTCATTACAGGGGCCAGAAGAAGCAGCATGAAGCCTTTAGCTCAAGAATTACATACAGTATTTACGTATATTAAGAAACACTATATCAATTATGTTAATGTGGTTCAGGAAAGAGGTGCTACGATTAAAACATATTGGGCAATTGATAATATTAATATAGCACACATTTTAAATAGCATAACAGGAAGGAACATTTAAATATATACAGCTGACTTCACTGATATGTCACTAACTTAAGACATACAGACATAATTAAAAATATTAAAGAACTTCTGAATATATGCTTTAAAAATAGTAGTAAACGCTATATAGCTACAAATGGCTATTATACTCTCTACACAGATAATGTAGTAGATAAGCCAAAGTACAGGTATTATAGGATAGAGGACCTTTTATATTTCACAGAATATATTCTAAATAATAGTTTTTGTATTTACGGTGAACAAATTTATAAACAAAAGATTGGGGTTCCTTAAAGTGGTAATTTTAGTCCAATGTTAGCAGATCTCACCTTGTCTAATATGGAATTCAATTATGCAAGTAACATCAAGAAGGAAGAAGATATTATGTTCATTCCTTTTAGATATATGGACGATCTGTTGATAATACACAATCAACAAGAAAAAAGTATAGAAATATGTCTGAAGGAAGTGTATAAAGATACTATAGTTTAAAAAAAAACACACATTACTAATAGTTACAGTAATTATTTGGATCTGACCTTAACTATTGATAATAATAGAATTAACACACAGTTATATAATAAAACGGATGATTTTGGATTCAAAGTTAACAGATTCCCGCATATAAATTCAAATATTTCATTTAATAATAAAGCTTAGTTATTTATACAGAATGTCTCAGAATAGCAAATACTTGTAGTGACATTACAACATATATTTCTGACATTAAAAATTTAGTTAAAATCTTGATAACTAAAGGATATACTAAGGAGTTCATTTTAGTTAATGTAGTGAAAAGTGTATATAAAAACAAGTTCATTGTATATAAGTATTCGTTCGATTACAACTATGAAGGCATGTATAAGTCTGTTAAAGAAATTGTGGAAACCCAATAATAGCATACTAATTATATAATATTAAGTTATTTTATTTATTCATAATAACATTCATGTTATTATTACTATTCAGATTAATCTGATACGTATACGAGTAATAGTGGGTAATAGTTCTAGTTCTACTACACAATGGGTGGCCTTATGATACCATGCTCCAATATATCTGAGCATCACACGTACATTGGAAAGCAAACCTAATATAATTTTAGGCCCCCATTTGAGATAGCTTGTTTTAATCCACTGCTAACATTTTTCATGTTTTATTGTTTTTTGTTGGAAGTTTGACCTTTACCATTTTATTGTCTATGTAATTATATGGTTAGTTATTCTAGGGTGGAGTTGACTCTGACTCACTGACGAGCCACGGGAGTCAACTCCACCTGGTGATTCGTCTGAGTAAACGTGGCGAAACGAGTCACCATTTGTTGTTTCTAGTAACTTGTTGAGCAACTAGTATCGTTGTTCTCTTCTTCTCTAAATGCTTTAGCTATGTGTGTCTGGGTCGCGAAGACAACATGATGAGCCATCTAGCGATGGAGCTGAGCAGAAAAAAACGCGCGGTGTGGGCAGCATTTAGGAACATCGACGGAGTAGTGAAGAAGACGAAGAAAATCCGGCTCCGCGCTCACTTTTTCCTCACTACGGTCCTTCCTGCTTTGAAATACGCCTCAGATACTTGGACTCTACGGAAGCAGGATGAGCATGCAGTCAGTGTCATTAAACGCGCTGTGGGAAGGAGACGATACTCGGAATTTCTTGAATTCCGAGGTCCGTTAACGAACGAAGATTAGGGATGGCGTTGATTACGCCAACAAAGCGAAAATAAGGAAAGGCGATATGGTGATGACCGTTGGACCAGAGCGGTTCCTGACTAGATCCCTCGGGACGTCAAACGAACACCAGGACGTCAAACGGTCATCAGCCCTATGGCCAGATTCGTTCACGGAAGCTCTAAACGATATGATGCTCTGCCCTGTATCCCTCGAGTGAGGACGTTTCACTGGACTGTTTTAAATCGCGACAGGGACGAGTAGGAACATTGCTTTCATTCGCTAGGGGAAAACGATGATCAGCGTGCCGACAGGTGATACAGGTATAACGAGCCAAATGTGTCTGTTACTTTGCCTGCGTGTGTGACGGTGTGTGTACGTCAGTATGCATTTGCGCTGGACCGTGAACTCATAACTTCTGTTTCCGTCGACCTAGAGCGTTCAAACTGGGTATAAATTGGGTATGAGTACAAGCTGTAAGACGGGAACACTTGTGGTGAATGGTAGAAGAGGACTTCGCCAGCTAAAGCAGGGCGTGAGTGAAAATTGCACCCTCGGAGCTCGAGGATGCAAATTTGGGAAGAGTACAGGATGGAACACTTATGGTAGCCAATAGGACTAAACTCCGCTCACAGAAGAGGGTGGGCCTAAGACAAAAATTGGTATTCGAGGGAAATTTTATGAATACTATTACCTTGGATCTCTCAAAATTGGTGTGAATATAAGCGGCAGGATGGAAATGCTGGAGGTGGACGGCAGGAATGAACCCCGCTCACGAAGAAGGAGGCGCGAAAATGTGCGTTTGGTAGGGAACTCATAAACTCTTTTTCCTAACATCTGTAACGTTCAAATTCGCTAGGGTGCAGGCGCAGCCAGCACCTTCCAAGTATGCATCCGAGATAACAAGGCTTATGGATAATACGCCAAACACACATATACAGTAGCGCTCAAAAGTTTTCGGTGAAATTGTTCTTCAGTCGTACTTTTCAGTCGTAACTCTTTTCCTACTGGGTCTGATCATGCGAAATTTCTATATCTGGAGCGTGGGTGTATTGTAAAGATTTGCCACTATTAACCTGCAATCTGATCATGCTCCAGATATTCCAAGGAGCAGGAAATCGAAATCGACTGAAAATACAGATGATGGTCTTTCTAGAATCTCTTTCCTTTTGTCATGTCTAAAGTGAAGGAGCGGTAATGCCGAACAAAATGGATGAGAAAAACGCACATGAGGTGCAAATAAGTGCGGACTTAAACAACTTAGTTTTAGCAAAATTTGCTACCACAACAAACACCTTGCTATCTGTGGATATTGCAGCCTCGCAGTAAAATAGTTTTGGGTAGGTGAAATAGGCTCTAGTTAAACATATCCAAATTTCGCGCGATTTGGTCTACCAACCAGGGAAGGATCCCAAGTCGAAGTGGCCATTCGAAATGAGACCTACACTAATGGAGGTTTTTTTGGATGCTGAGTTCGAATCTGGTTTCCAAATTTGCCGAGCGTTTCTGTGAACGGAGTCATGAGGGTGGTTTCATGGAGCTCAACACGAGAAAACTTAAATTACCTGGATGAACCCTTCCTCTCAACGGCGGATTGGTATAGTGGTAAGCGTGACGCTTCATATGCGAGAGACCAGGGTTCGG